>VXAK01006356.1:373935-418276 GCA_013399435.1 Arenaria interpres | reverse complement strand
AAAAAAAAAAAAGATAGAAATCCAGAGATCACAGGATCTCTGCTCACAGGACGTACATCTCTCCACGACCTCCAGTTCCCACGGCACTACCTGCCTGTCCCTGTCCCCATGTGAGGCCATTTCTGCCCATTTTCTGCTCAGTGCTCCATGACCCATTTTCTGCTCAGCAGGAAAAATCTCACGCTGTTATTTAGGAAAGCTCAGTGTAGGAAGGAAACATTCCCGCTCTAGGGCTTGCTCTCCCCATCCCACTGCTGGCATCCCACCCACCATAGGGCTGGGGAGGGATGGGGCAGACAGGGAGGAAGAAGAGGGGTTATTTCCAGCCCTGACTCCCACACGAGCCCCTCAGACCTGACTGCCCCTCCATGTGAGTCAGCACCAGCTCTTTCCGGAGGGAAAGGCTTGGTGCAAGCATCATTCATGATGTTCTTCCATCCCTTTGCTTTCTTGTAGGCTGCTTCTACATCTTCAGTTCTGGCACAACAGTGGGTGATAACATTTAAACGACCCCTACAGATGGTTGGGGAGCGATGTCTGTGCCCCCGGGCTTCTCAAACCCTCCTTTTCTCATTAATAGAGCGCTGATCCCAGGTCAGTATCGGCTAGGTGAAAACCAGAGCCTTGGCCTGGGGTAGGGAATGGAGCCCGAAAGCGCAACCCAGAGATGGGTGGGAGCAAAAGGGCTCTGTGCCAGCACCCAAGTCAGGAGATGGTACCCAAACGCTGTGCTGGGAGGGCTGGAAGGGCACAGAGCTGAGCAGCCGCTGGGGGAAGGCTGCTGGAGAGCACCGATTACACATTTTGCCACCTCGAACCTTTTAAACAGATGGTTGAGAAGGAAAGAAATGCCACCATGTCAATAAACTCATTATTGCTCTCCAGGAACGAGTCACAAATAAGAACAACAGTACGTTGGCGTCTGCTCTCGTAGAAGGTACGTGGATGATGGTCTCTTTGGAGACTGTGTTACGGCAGGTTCTGCCTGGGCTGCACGATTCTGGCTTTGCACTTGTGTGTTTTAAGTGTCACTGCCAAGCTACTATTTACCATGCTCTTTTTGTCCCTTCCTCGCTGTTTTACAACACATAGGGAAAGCAAAAGCCTGGAGATGGGATAATATAATGCCAAAGTCCTTGTCCACCTGGCACTGGAATTACACCTGCAGGTTTTGCAGTGCCAAGCACTGCAGCTGTGCCTGCTTCCTTCCAGCTGCAAAGCCAGCACTTCTTTTCTTTCTCTTTTGCTCACATCTCTTCCATCCTGGTGGGCCCCAGAAGGTTTTTCTGTTGTCAAACCCAGCAATTTGCACTTTCGTTGTGGGTCTTTGGCACCTGTGCACACTCAGAACGTGCAGACTTGCATTTCAGACAAAGCCATGGTGCAGTGGAGGTGCCAGGTTCTCTTTTGCACCATTCTCTATGGACAGCCAAGGTGTGAGAGAAGTACAGGTCATCCATCTGCCTCTCCTGAGGGCCTTCCTTGCCTTCCTCACCTACCCTGTGCACGGAAAAGGTTGCCCATCTCCCAAGAACCACTTGGCAGCATATTAGGAACAGTCAAATCATGGGATAATTCAGGCTAGGGGGGACCTCAGGAGATCTCTAGTCCAACCTCCTGTGCAAACCAGGTCAGGCCAAGTTGCTCAGGGCTTTATCCTACCTGGTCTTGAAGACTTCCAAGGATGGAGGTCCAAGAGCCTCCAAGACTGGGCAACCCATTGCACCGCCTGTAACCTCCTGTGCAGTGAAGCCAGTTCTTTAGTTGTGGTGCACATATTGGTATTACTTCATTCTGCCATTCCTTCTGCTTTTTTTGGTACCTTTTTTTGCTATTCCTTCTGCTTTTTGCTACTTAGTTTTGTGATTCCTCTTCTCCTTTTTTTTTTTTTTTTCCCCCCGTTCCTTCTTCTTTTCTTTTCTGCCATTTACTCTCAAGAACAGGAAGATTTCCAGTTCCAAGGTCAGACTGAGGTTAGAGTGGGATCAAGGAGGCTACTGCTGCTGCTCCAGATGCGCTGGCAGAAGGGCCAGAGTTTTGTTGTGGGAAGGATTTCCTCCCTGGGGTCCTAAAAGAAGGTCAAACTGCAGCTCTGATACAACGAGGTCAAGAAGACACATGGTGTTTGATGGTGGCCAGGAGTGATAATCAGGGGCAGAACTGGGGTACTCACTAAATATATCTGCACTATGAGGAGCTGGATGAAACCTTTCGTCCTCTGGGACGGGTGGCTGGAGCGTGCCAACCCTGACACCTCCACATACTGTGGGGATCTCCGCACTCCAAGGAAAGGCTGGATCCACGGCACACAGACTTGTTGCCCCAAGAGAGGAGAAAACAGACCTCGTCAGCCGTGGGTGACTGTCCCTAGGGATGGCTGGGACTGCTTAGTGGGACAGGTCACAGTGACTCTGCTCCCCCAGTTTGGGCAGAGGAAGATCTTCAGTTGACTCAGTGCTGTCTCAAAGACAAAGCAAGGAAGTTCCATCAGTGCGGTGTCCCTCACACACCCTATAAGGTCACCTCCTCGCTCTTCTTCCCCTGCTTGGTTTGTTAGAGCCTTCCTGTAAGTCCAAACTGAGCTAACATGTCATGGAGACCGACAATTCAAAATCTCAAGAAGATGATACCGGGTAGGTTACACCAAGGAATTGGGAGAGGGCAATGCAAAGGATGGAGGAGATGGCAACAAGAACATGCACATATAAAAGGCCAGACATGGGTTACAGAAAACCACACTGAGAAACAATGGTATCAGCAGCCAGGGTCAGGTGGGTTTGTCTCCCTCCTTCTTTGTCGAGTTTGCAGATGTCATGCCTTATTTGGAAAAGTAATTTCTGCTTCTTGCCAAGGACAGGCCATCCCTTTTCTGCTCTGCTGTCGCTACAACAGTTCCTGCAAGGGTCACCCAGTGGGACCTGTTTCTCCAGAGGACCATCCCTTATCACCTAGACCCTACAGGATGTATCTCCATTTGTTCCCAGACCGGTCAAGGAAACTTGATGGCACAGTTCCAGCACTGGTCCTGTCTTCCACTTGTTTTTTCAGGGCTGATGTTAATATCTGTGGCCCTTACAAGCAGCTGCGAGAAGCTGCTCCATCCCAGCTAATGAAGCTCCCCGTTCCTCCGATTTCTGTGGGAGAAAAACGGAGCCAGGGAACTTCGTGTGAAGAAAACCTCAGCCCTCGTCACTCTCTCGGATCATGAAGCTCTTGATCATATCCTACCGCAAATACAACCTTTTTACTTAGCTGTTGCGGAAATGGGGACTGAGAGAAGATGAAAAGCTGAGTGAGATGGTGTAATATCTTCAGCACTGTCTCTAGTTAGCATTTTTTTAGGGGTTGGTTTTTTTTTTTTGGAACAAAGCACTTGCTCTCCTGAGACAAATTAAATAAATTACTACCAGAAATGGCTTCAGAGACAGCATTTAAACAATCCCTTCACTCTTAAGCTAAATATTTGGAGAATTATTCTCTTCTTGACAGGCAGAGATCTCTCTTCTCAGAAGGAGGCGGTAATGTGACTAATCTGGGAAATGACAGAAGATACCAGCCAGGGAACGATGTTGTTTCTGTTTCATAGAAGAAGACAGGGTTCATGTGGTTTCCACTTAAAATGCAAACCAAAGGGTGAGAGTTTTTATTGCCTTTTCTGAGAAGTGGGACAGAGTGTGTGGCCCCCACCGCAGCCTCCATGGGGTGCTGCAGCCAAAGTGCTTCATGGTGTTCCCACAACTGGGGGTGCTTCCGCTCTCTCCTGGATTGATCCACCTTGACTTCACACCTGGGTTTGGAGAGATCTTTGGAGCAGCCATTGCAGGGTATTCTGTGGGGGAAAATTTCTGGGAGTAGGGCTTTAAGGGACCCTTTCACCTGCTCTGATCCTTTCACCTTGTGCAGAATGAAAGGATGGGCTTCTCTGGCCAGAACTCCTGACAAGGACCCAGAGACATCCTTTTGCTGTAGTTCAACTAGTGAAGGACCTCAGCAAGCCATGACAACTGGCCCACGTGCAATCATGTATTCTGTACAAGAACACTACATATGTGTTTGTAAAAGATAAAGTTTGAATTTTTACCTTTCTGTAGGAATTATGGGATTGGCTTTACCAGACGCTGAACACCTGCTGGTCTTGCCGTGTGTGTTTGATGGCAGGCAGGGATTCCCGGTGTCTTGCAGGTTACCATCCTATGAAGCTGAAGAAATCATCAGGACTTTTGGACTGCTCATTTGAAAAGCTGGGTTTCCTTGGGTTTTTGTCTGGTTCCAACATGTCAACCTGCAATAAATAGAAGAGCCACGCTGTCAGGAGATGCTGTCCTGATAGAGCTAATTGCTGCTTCCTCTTCCTGTTTTGTACATGTAACAAGTGAGTACTTTGGTAGATGGGCGAGATAGAGCTTTCTTTAAGCTATATCTCTTATTTCACAAGTCACACTGCAGACATACCAGTCAAGAAATGAGAGATGTTCAGTGTCCCTCTGTGGAAGACATATTTTCAGGCAGAAACAACAGAATGGTTCCCCATTCCTGGAGGCTTCATTTATCAAGAGCTGGGAAATTATATTAATGCTCCTGGTTTTGTTAGAACTGCTGTGAAATCTGTATTATATGCAAATATATTAAAAGTAATTGATCGTTATAATATTTTTTTTCCCAGAATGGGGCAGACCTAAGGTACATTTATTGGCCCTTGGACTGGAAGTGGGTGTGAGGATCTTTGCAGGTCAAGAGTGACTTTAGGCTTTGTAACGAGCGTTACTGGGAGTCTGTCCAGGTAACCTCAACTAACATTTGCTTTCAAACTGACAATTCCATTTTCTAGTGACACTAGACTTAGTGCTGCTAAACACTTTTCTTTTTACAAAAAGAAAAAGATATCCTGAAATACACATTTTTAAAAATAAAAATGTCAGAAATTTTTTGTTATCTTTTTTCCCCACCCACAATAGAAAAATAGCATTTTAATTCTCTGATGTTTTTTGATAGCAGAGCTTTCCAATTACATAAAATGCCATGCTTCTTTTTCTCTGGAAGATGAGAAAACAAACCTAGCCCTGGAAAATTCATCAGTACACAAGAAAATATTTCTCATGGGGAAATTTTGCTTCAACCTTCTTTTGGAGAGTAATCCAAAAAGCCAGAAATAATATACACAAGTTCTCTTTTTTGGAAGGGAATAGTATAAACATCAAGAAAATATGCGAATTTTTGGCATCAAAATTATTTTGGGGCTTGTATCACTTGGAATATTTTTAAAATCTAAAGTGAAAGGCAAATTCATGTGCATTACTGAATAGTAACATTGATAATAGAGACACTTTACAATTAACTAAACCCATATTTATCTATCTAGCATATCTATTGATGTACATTGCTGTTAGGTATTTGAGGATGCCAGATAATCATCTATGACACAATGGAAGTAAATTAGCTCAGACCATCAGAGATCATGTTAATCTGCTCGTATTTGAATGAGATCACAGTCCCTGCCAACTGGCTTCCAGCTCACTTGGCTTGAGATAGAGACTTTTCTCAGGAAATACCCATCAGGGCAGAAAACCCTGCCTTGCAATAGAACAGTACCACATTAGCTGTAAAAATAAACCCATATGGAAATCAGACCCAAATTTTCCTTCGTGCTGGATTGTCTCTGGCTCCTTCAGGAGACTTACTTGAAGATGGCATTCAAGCCCCCACAGTCCACCTCGGTGAAATGACATGGGACCAGAGCCGTGGTGCCCAGCCTTCTGTGTGCACGTGTGAGTGCACATGTATGGCAGTCCACAACCTGGCATCAACACAAACTTGAAGGAAGCATCACCACGTTTATGGTGTGTCAATCTACAGAACACCTTCTGCCATCTCCTTTTTTCCTGTGATTGTGCACTGGCCACGAGTCCAGTGTATCTACTGTTCCATTTGACACTTTTTAATTTGCAACTGCCACAATGGTTTACGTGGCAGATTTAAGTGAAGAGAGTAACTACTGTCCTGTATCCATAGCTTGGATGGAACAGAGAACATCTTCACTGTTTTGTCCAAAGAGCATCTTTCTTATTATGTCTTAGGATAATAGCCCTTGATTTCTGGACTATTTTAGGTCATATGAATAAACAGGAGGACAATGCTGTTACTGAAGGTTCATAAAAGGAAAGCCCCATGTCCACGTCTAAGCTGAAATCATTGGTGGGCATCCTTGGATCTCAACAGTCCTGGGCTTCTAACATTCACAAAGGAACAAATGCAACAGGTAGGCGTTGGTATCAGATGGACCTTGCGTGAAGCAGGAGAGAAATAAGATCTTACAATGATATGATTTTAAAAAGTAGCAAAACTAATATAGCAAAAGGTGGATCAAGCTCTCAGAGAAAGGAGGAAGCAGGCTGCAAGCCATGCCGATGGTTAAACACACATCTCCATGCCTGTGCACAGGGGAGCCAATGCCAACCCAAACAGAAAATGACCAAATCCATCAACTTTGAATCCAAATAAAGTGTAGCACATAATGGCAACATAGCAACAGATAAATATTTTGCCTCATCTAACAACTAATGCAAGGGTAGGATGTGCAATTGCGTGATGAGAACGCAAGTCAACATCCAGCATGAGAACGATGAATACAGGTCATCGGGTATGCAAAGTAATTCAGTTAAAATCGCCAGAGGAAATAGTATTAGAAACTTCCTATTCTTTGAGCATTCAGGTCCTCATCTTGTTGGTTGTTTTCTTTTCCTTTTTGATTTAAAAGGAAAAATGTAAAGAGGAAAACTGCTGACAAATGGTGACACCCGTAAGTAGGCTTTTTGTTCGAGTCTGAGATTCAGAGAAGGGCACTCTATATACCAGGAATCTGTGACAAGATGCTCTTAGAGCTACCGGTGATCACTTAAAACACTTTGGTATTTCTGCTTCTAGAACAGATCATGAAAGATATCAAAAGTTTTATGAAATAATGGAAGTTTGAGCTTTAATAGTTACATCCTCTTATTTCCTGAACGTCATCGGTAGGACTGCCTGAAAATAATTCACGTTCTTAGTCAGAGAGACGAATCGTGTGGTCTGTGCCACCACACAGAGCTGCTTTTGCTCTCATCCACTTGTTATCTACTGCTCCAAAACTTCCCATACTTGTGTCCCACGCTTTCCGCTTGGATTAAATTAGGCATAGTCTCAGCCCCTTAGTGACGTGCCTGGTCCAGGTTGGCCACGAGCTTCTGATTAGCCCCAAAAGCACTTTCCCAAAGCTGGGAATCCAGCCCTTCAGTTGTATAAACGTGCTGCTTTCTGTGGCTGCTCTTATCTGATGTGCTGACAAGTTGGTGCTTTTCTTCTTTTTAAAGGAAAACCCCTCACTGAAAAGTTGATTTTGACATTTACTAATTGAGCTTATCACCACATAGGGCACATATTTGTAGATTTAAGAATCTCTCTAAAATAGGAAAAAAAAAAGTGACCTAAAGAGGATCACAATTTTCCCTCCCTTTTGCTTCCTCCTTGCTCAGCTCCGTGTGTAACTGCCAGTCCCCGGTTAAAAGACTTGCTCTCTGCTGGACTTAAAACCAAGGGATGTTACAGTAGGTGTTGTGTAAGTCTCTGCCAATGGCACTTGCAGGAGTTTTCACTAACAGAGATTTGCTTGAGATTAGCTCAAAAGTAGTGTGCATTTTGATGTCCACCCCAGCTGTAACTCCCTCACTGCTCTAAAGAAGGCAGCCCTGCTCCCAAGAGAGAGCATCACTGCTCCCTCCCGAACCTGGCAATAGTGACCATGGGCACTCAGCAAGTGCTCTGTGGGGCACGGGCACACAATACAAGCACTCTCTCAAGCCTTTGTGTTAAATTGGAATTGCAGAAATTGGGAAAAAGAAAAAAAACAGTGAAATGATGTCTTCTACTTCCAGGGCTCATTTAAAGCACAAAGCGGAGGGGAAGAACGTGTTAGCCCTGACTGTTTGGTATCTGGTCCTGGCGCAGACACCTGCAGCCATCAAAGTTTCATTGGGAGCCTTCTACATGTGCTAAATTCACATCATGCAGATGATCTGCATGGAGAGGCAATGTGAGATAACCTGTGTTGACTGCAAGGGAAGACAATTTGCTGTCCCAACCATGAAGCAAGGAAAATCCTTCCAACTGAGCATAAGCTCTGCTTAATATACCTGCCTACACGTTCTCTAGAGACCACGCATGTGAAATGACACTTCAACAGAACAGTTCAAGTGGAAGGGACCAACAACGATCATCTAGTCCAACTGAAGCTACCAGGACTGCTTCTCAGCTTGGTTAGGAGATTAACAGTATTTTTGGAGTGAGGAATCTCAGCTCAGCCCTCCTCAGACACCAAGTGCCAAGTCTCTTTGCCTGTGAAGTGAAACAGCTACAAACCACACATGACCGTGCCGGTGTTAACTAAGCATTATTTTTCATTCACCAATGCTTTGGTACCTGGATATTTTCACTAATCACTACATTCAAGCTAATCTAGTCCCATTGTTAAAAGTGCTAATCATGGGCTACCATAGCTTTACAACTAATTATTTCTTGTCAAGCCAGTGGTGCAATTCAAAAACTTTGTTGTTTGTTTCCCCCCACCCCTTAATTATGTTCTGCAATCCTCAATGTTTTGAAATGCGCTTTGATTCTTAAATAAGCCTGATGCGAACAAACATGTAATTGATTTAATTTGGTTTACATTCATTATTAATAGGAAAAGAATATCATTCTCAGGCAGATAAGAGATAGATGACAAAGAACAGGCAAGAAACAAGTCTTTGTGATTAGAAAGTAAAAAGTACACTGGAAGCTGCTGAAATAACATCCAAGCACAGCAGTAAAATTAATGGACTAGTAAAGATGATTTTTAAGGGTAGATGAAAAAAGGTAGACTGCAGTCAAAGCATGACATATTGCCCTTAGTGTGCTTTACTCTATTTCATGCAATGAAGCACACACAGGAAACAAAGTCACCTCTATTACCGTGCCTGTCAAAGTCAAATTTTGCAGGAAGACATTGCTCCCGAGGTGGGTGCAGGACTGGAGAGGGCACCAGGGTGCCTCTGTACCTGCTTTGAGACAGGGAGTAAACCCCTGGTCCCCCTCAGACACAGCCCAGCACCCACCAAAGGCGGCAGAGGATGCAGTTTTACCAGGGTGGTTTTGTTTCCTGGCACTACGTCAGATCTTACACGGCTCCAAGTTTAGTTTTCCTTCAGTTTACAAGGTAAAAAAAAAAACATTTGGCAAGTGCAGATTGTGAATATTGCAAAGTAATAAAAAAAGTCTCTCGAAAAAACTGCTCTGCTGGTTCTCAGGAAAAACGTCAACCTTTCAGGCCTGAGCAAAACTGTGGGACTCACTTTTCTCCCGACATTAACTCTGCTCTGTGGGAAGTGGGAATAAGCAGCAGCCCTGGGAAAAGGGATTTCTCCCTCAAAATCTGAGTATGCGAACTTCGCCCATGAAGTTGCTAAGCACAGACACAGACTCTACATATTCACGTACACCGATCTAATTCCTGGAAACCGAAGTTAGCTTGGGACCCTTCTCTATCAGGAAGTCATACTCTCAAATGACCTTTTTATTTTAATTTAGTACTATTATTTCCAATTCTAACCTTAAGGATCACTTCCAATAATTACGCTCTTTCCCCGATGTTAATAATCTCCGAGCGCTGACTGTTCCATCTTCCCCTCCCCCTCCTGGGCATTTCAGATCTCTGGCTGCTAGATTCAGTGAGGCGGATTAAACCTCTCTGCTTTGATTTCAAACGTCTTCAGCTATTTAATTGCTTTTAAGAGTTTAGTCCATCATCTTTGCTCTTTCGGGCAGTGCCTCACACTCTTTCTACTTTCCTGCTCTTTACTTGTGTCCCTCCCATCTGCTGAGAAGTGTGCCCATGGCGCGCTGCCCCACAACCTCGCAGCTCAGGACTGTTGCCTTTCTGTTTACTGGTGTGCTCTCCTGTGCCAGTTCAGACCACGTAGGCCACCTCCTGCCCACGCCAGTCTGATTTGCAGCCTGCAGCCATCCATTTCGGTAACCGCTGCTCTTGCCAACCAACACAACCACAGCACCTGATCAGCTCGCAGTTCATGACATGCTCGTCTGCAAGATCTCTCTGGGTGGAGAGGAAAACCACCAGCAAGAAGTTACCAACAACCTCCAGAGATGCAGCCCAAAAGTCATTCAACATCATTCCTATTTCTTTTCCCCTTTTGCAGCTAGATGAGTTCCGTCAATACAACAATCAAATCAGAACAACTTCGAATTAAAAGACATGGCAAGAGACGGGTGTAAGAGGGGACTAGCTGTACAATGAAGTGTGAAACAACAACCACACCAAATGGTTTCCTTTTTCACAATTCCTAGTCATTTTTAGTACCACAGCTTCCGAGCTCCATCTGGGTAAAATAGGGGCGTTTCTTGCCAGAGACATTAATTTTCATGTTCTTTTATGATATCAGGCTAGATGAAGTATCTTACGATGAACAAGAACGGGATTTCTAACGCTTAATACATGAATTTGTACAGCCATCCTGAGGAACCATCACATATCCTTCTTTCTGATTTGGGAAATAAGAAAAAAACCAAGCAGAAGAAATGAAGGAGAGTACGAAAACGGAAGGAAAGGAACACCTCTGAGGTGGTGGGATGGTGTCTGTGGAACACCCACAGATGGGCTGAGAAGCCTGCTGGGGGCAGGAGGCTAAGTAGAAACATTCTTTTTTTTTTTTTTTTTTTCCCTATTTTCCTTTCACTGACCTTTGTAAACTTCAGAAAACATTTGGTGTAAAGCAGGGTTGGAAAGGCTGAAAGGTAGTTTGAACCTGTCTCATTTCTAATCCCAAAGTTCACCACTTAAAGCATCTTGCCAGACAATACCAGAAACTTGCCCCCTGCAAAAACCCACTCAAAAGTCGGAGTCAGGAAAGACCTATAAAGAACAAAACATGCTCAGGTTTTTATTATGGAAAATAGTTACTTTCTTTTGTATTGGTCTGTTAATTCTGAGTTTGAATACACAATATATTAATTTTTGTGATCTTAACATACCAAGATTCTTGCTTTCATCTCACTCTAGATGTATCAAATTCCCCATAACTGAGTTTAAACTTCAGTCACACAAAAGAGGACCCTCTTCTGGCCTTTCTGTCCTGAGGACTGTTGTACAGTCCTCTCTTCTTAACGTGCTGGGAAAAGGGAAGGAACTTGCAGAAAGTTCCTAAATCTGTAAACAAATCAGCAAGGCAAATGCACTTTGTGATGTTTGGGGAGGATGTGTAGCGAAAGCATCTCTAGTTGTGGTTGCCCCAGTCACTTGGTTGTGGGAATGGTCTTTGTTTCCCAGGATGTGCTGGGTTGTGGAAACTTCCTCAGCTATCAACTGCTCTTCAGGAGGAGATGGATCGCTGACCACAAGAGGAGATGGGTTATGCACACGTCATCCTGTTTTCTGCATTGGGAAAGGAAGGGGAGCAGCCAGGGGAGCTACTGTAAAAGCATTTTTTCCTAAAAAAATAAATAAAACCACACACAAGTTCATCTCCCTTGTGATCACTGGTAATTAAAATGGAGTGGTACTATGCATGGTGGTGGAGGCTGGGAACAACCCAGAGCCCAGCCTTTGGCCAATGGCTTTTAGAGAAACCCACATCATTGGGCTCAGACTGAGGGCACCGGTCATAAACTTGCCATAATGTGATTCATTAGTGCTTATCTCAGTTTCAATACATCAGCAATCAAGACCATAGCTTTATAATCATATAAACTCTGAGTTTTGGCAACTGCATCTAAAATCCAAAGACAACATGTCTATTTCCATCCATCTGAAGATTGCTAAAAATACAAAAATACTGCTGGAAGAGAAATTTCTCCTGTGGAGGATGACAGATAATATACCCTGTTCAGCAGATATTGGTAGAGCTTTTGCAAAACTGAGATATGCTCATGTTGGAATTAATGCCTTTTTAGTCATTAAAAAAATCCCTTCCAGTAAGTTTCCCAGTGCCAAGAAGCAGAGAGCTAATGGAGTACTGTAGTCACCACCCCATAACAAACTGGAGTTTGTTACCCTTTGCCATGCAATGTCCTAGACCCCTCTTTGTGCTGCTTCTGATCCATCACCTTATGAGTTAAGGGGACGCAGGTCACCAGGAAGTCCATTCCCAGAGGTACCACTGGTAGAGACAGGTCTTTCCCCAACTTTCTATGAGCTCCCTAAAGTCATTTTTATGAGGTTTTGTTTTAAGTTTGCAACACCTGGACTACGCGTAGATATAAAGCACACCAACACGGTTGCATCTGTTTACTCTGCAGCTGCTTGTGCATCAAAATCACATTGGCTTTGTGAGATCAGGCTCAGGAGTGACTTCTGACCTTGGACTGACACAAAAACTCATGGCCAGTGCCAACCTCTGCTTGGAAGAATTCAGACTTCTGTGCAGACTGTTTGCACATATCTGTGAGATTTATGGCTGATGCTTGCTCCCTAAAGATCATCCTACGTCGTGAAAACTGGCCTTTTTTGGCCATTTGAGTCCCTCTAAGATAAATCAGCCAGGCTTCTATTTAACTTAACTGACAATGAACTGATATTAAAAGCTGTTTGTTTAGATACTTGTGCTTAATCTGGATGGTCGCTCCCTGCCTGGCAGCCTTTGTAGCTGTTCTTCCAGGGCCTTTCCTGATGCGCGCGATGAAGTTTTATGCTCACACAAGTCATGGAGGGTTGCTGCGTACCTGGTACCTGCCCATCTTCCTCAAAGGGCAGCAGACCCAAGCAAAGCAACCGAGTCTAACAGAGACGACGACTTCTGCGGAGCGGAACATTTTGTACCCACCCAATGCTAAACCTAACAACTGATTTCTGCATTCTCCTCCGATTGATCTGCTCACATTCAAGGTCCTCCATTGCCTTCAAAAATCAGATCCCCAGCTTCTCATTCCTGCCTTGAAAGTCCTGTGTTAGAACAGAATTAAGAGCATCAAGCTGATGTTTTCTAGACTTGCAGATTTTTACTGCAGGAGCCATGAGCCCTTAGTTCAGCTGACATCTTGGCTCGCTCCATTATTTATTTAGTCGTACTTGCGTGCATTATTTCTAAGTTGTGTTTTCCTTGTAATTTTTCCCATAATGTTTTTTTCTAAGGCACAGCAGGACTCCATAGAACAAGAGCATCGTTATTTAGCATTTATTTTTGTTTTACAAACATTAGAGATTTTTGGAAGCAGTAGTTGTTCTAGCAAATCCATAGGGCTGTGCCAGTGCAGAAATCAGCACGAGTACCCACCACGTCTCCCTGCCAAGGACCACCACTCAGTACCTCCGCACCTCTGCAACTGCATCCACTGCTGCCAGTAACAACAGATGGGTCCTGGGTCCTATTTTACACATCCCAGTGTTCTCTTCAAAAGAAAAGAAAAAACTCCAATAAAACAAAGGAAAGCTGGGAATCCTTTAGGCTTCTCTGCACAGGTTGTGGTGATAGCCACCAGTATTAACACCATCACCTGTGCCCACCAGGCTGCATTTGTGGGGAGGCAGGTAACACAATATCTACAGTTTCATCTGGCAGTGAAAGTCATTTTCTTCTGAAAACCACTGGTGTGGCCTTAAAAAAACAGATATGTTATTTCTCCAACCCTCCAGACCCTCTCTGCAGATCTTTTATCTTATCAGCTTCAACAGACTTGTGATCTGCCAAACAACAAGGCCTAGAAATATTGATACCAACTTTCTCTGATCTTAAGACCAGAATTTCTTTGAGCAGCAGCCAACATTTTTCTCTCTATTGCCCTGGATGACAAAAGCTACAGCTGTCCCAGCTCATACAAAGCTCTTTCACTGCCACCAATGCTCTCCCTGATCTACTTGTCTCAAGCAATTTGCTCAAAGCTCTTGTCTTTGCCATAAAAAAAGAAATGCTACACGGTGTTTGCAGTGAATTGAGGGTTTTCATGAGAATCCAACCGTCAGATCTCTCCTAATACCCTTCATAGGGAAAATAAAGAGGAACCTCAGGAGACAGACTGAGTTGTTCTGGCCTTTGCTCATTCCCAACCTCCGGAAACCCAACAGTGTTCACTGCTGGTGGGGCTGCCTGGGTCCCCATAACCACTACATGGGCCTATCTGTAACCACTCTGCACAGCCAGGCCACGGTACCAGCCTGAAATGGGTCCTCCAGAAAGGATGTGGTTTAAGAATAATTCCTTGTTAACCAGAAATAAACATTTTATGTTTATCCTCTTGATAGTTCTACAAAATAGAAGGGTTCAGTAGGCAAAGCATCAAGTGTAAGACCCGGGGAGCTGTTTGGCAGGACCCAGCTTGGGAGTGAAGCTCACCAAAGGACTTTTACAGTACTGAAACCAGCCCTATTTTAACTGCAATTTTATCAGTGTCTGTTACAAACATCTGAAAACTGAACTAGTGCAATAGCAACATGCTAGAAGGGGGCAGGAGAGACACAGCAACTGAAAGACAGAATAAGAAAGAACAAAGTGCCATTTTTGTTTAATAATTTTTTCTGCTGTAACTCTGAGAAAAGGCTTTGAGGCAGCATCGCTATGACAGACAACGAGAAGCAAAAGAACAGTAATGTCTCATGCAAGAACCTGCAACGCTGCGTGTGAGCTGTCGTGGGAGAGAGAAGTGAAGCAAGAGGTGACAATGCAAATATGAAAAGGCAAAGGCTTGAGGAAATAGAAGAGAAAGGTGCCGATACTCTCACCTCTAAATCCTTGCTCACTTCCTCACGTGATCCTGTGCTTGCAGGAGAAGGAACAATTTTCACCGCAGAGGCAAGAGAGCAGGTCTGCAGCCACGTAAGCGCCATAGCAGTAAGCCCTAAATAGGTAAGATCAGATGGATCAAGTCACTTCAAGAATAAGCATCAGGAAAAGGGAATCACTTGTGCTGAAATCCTGCTTGGGTGATCAGAGGGCTATAGAGACCCTCCTCCATCACAGCCAGGCACTAATGAAGCTGTGGAGTGAAGGTATGCAGGTCTACTGAAGATAGGACACAGGTGCGGAGGTTCTTCATGGAGACCAGAGCTGAGGGTGTGCTGGAGGCCCAAAATAGCTTGGGTGTAGCATATTTTGGCCAGGACCAATTGAGATGTGAACAACTACCCTTCTCCTTTCCTGAATCCCAGCTGATCTGGTCAAACCCACTTTCCCCCTTTTCCAAATTGACCTTCTCAACCTCAGCTGTGCAATTACCAGCAATCCCTCCCCGTTCTGCTCTGCAAAGACAGCCCTGCTTGCCTTTTGTTGACCAAGGGGATGGCATCAACCTGTGATTGCTCACAAGGAGCTGCTGTGCTACATTTGGGGGCTGTGTTCAATGTGGAAACCAAACAGATTCCTTCTCCTTTCGAGAGGAAAATGCAGTGAGAACTTGGCACCAGGCAGTCCCTGCGAGCCCCTCCATCCACAGGGACGCCTGTAGTCGTTTGTCCCCAGGTAGCTGCAGGATTTATTCCCTCCACCTGTCTCTCGGTGGCTGCGTGCTGCCAGGTTCAACCTGCCCGTGCTTCGTTACGTTATTGACTGTCAAAAACATTAAATGGGAATACAAAGAAACCTCTGCAATGAGGGAGAATGGTGGGTTTTTCAATGCTGAAACAATCTAGGCCTAAATAACGCCCTTAGGACAACTGTATTTCCAAAATTATTTTCCAGGGTTGCCAGTGAAATTGCTCAGATTTCCTGAAGTTTGACAATGTTGCCATGAGGTTGCTCTCTTAACTACTGTTTTTCTATGTAAGTTATTTTTGTCCATCTGTGCGGTTCCCACTGGGACTCAATTGGCTTGTCATCTGTCCAAATAAAACACATCTACTATTAAGGGAATTGCATGGAATAGCACAGAATTTGTTTCCTTCTTTCATTCTTTTAGGCAACAATAACACTTTAAATAGCTCTTAAGATCTTTTGTTGAAGAAATAATAAATTTTTCATTCTGTCAACTAACTTTCCGCCATGCCAGCTGAAGATAACCGATGTTAATCTTCAAAAGAGAAAAAGCAGTTTTCTGGCAAACACTGAAGGTAGTACCAGTAATTACTT
The DNA here is from genome assembly GCA_013399435.1 of Arenaria interpres. Taxonomy (NCBI): domain Eukaryota; kingdom Metazoa; phylum Chordata; class Aves; order Charadriiformes; family Scolopacidae; genus Arenaria; species Arenaria interpres. Next base: position 402,197 of record VXAK01006356.1, on the reverse strand, counting down.
CTTCTGTACATAATCTACAAGCTCCGGTCTGGGCTAGTAACTCATTCTGGAAAGGCTCTGGTGCTATGTGTCACCCATCCTGAATTAAAACCCAACAAGACCTGAGCAAATCTTCTGTTTCCTGATGCCATTAAGGACCAGAGATCTCATTGTGCTAGACTCAACCATTTGCAATGCATCCAGAACTCAAGGGCTGTTTTCAGTTCACAACTGAAACGTCAGTTCCAGGGGTTCTTCATTATTTACACGATGACAATTTGCTGTTCCAGTTTACAAGCCTGAACAAAACTGTTCTCTTTAAAAAAATACGCAAAGCAAACCAACCCCCAGATATCAGGAAGAACCCCCCCACACAAATCCCCAAAGAAAGTCTCAACCTCAGACCAAGATAACCTTGAAAAACAACCAATGCCAAGATGAAAAGTACATTTGTAAATACTTTCTTCTAATGCAGTCACAATTCCTTTGATGTGTCCTCTATTTTACCTCAGGGAAAAATAGAAATTAGACTCATATTCAGTGGAAGCATCACAAGTGTTTATGGAGGAAACGTTTCCCAAAGAAAGTCTGGAGGAACAAGGTATGTGTATCCTCCAGGGTCTCAAGGACAGCAAAGAACACTTTTCTGGGAAATCTGTGTTGAATCCACTCCAGAATCCAGTAGCAGCAACCACGCATCTACGTGACCGTGTCCCTGTCAGCTCCCTGGATTTACTGCCTGGTGGATACTCACCAGTGCCAGCAGATATCCAGTCCATGCTGCTGGTGCCATGATGGCCTGTGTCCAGACACAAGAGACCATTCAAGCCTGTTGCAAGGTTTTCCTGTCCTGAGAGACAGGTGAATATCTACACATCTGTTTGCCACCCGCACAAGGGCAGATGATGAGATGCTCGGTGCTGGTATCCACTTCTCCCCCTGTCCGGCTGGGACTCAGAGCTCGCACACAGCAAAGAGGACCTTTCTTTTGTTCCTGTCTGGCCACTGAGCAGCACCCACCTTCCTCAATGACCAGAGATGTTCAAGCCGAAAAATATTAAAAAAAACAGGTCAAAAAAGTAAGTTTGCTGTCACCACTGGACAGAACAAATTGCTTCAAGTGGACCAAACCTATTTGTCAGCCTTGTTATACCTGAGCGTATCAAGGCTAAGAGCAGCAGAAGGCCAACAGTGAAATGGGCAGGCTGGGGGGGAGCAGAGGAGTGTGGGGAGGTGCCTGGGGAAGCACAAAATCAGGGTGCATCACAGACAGGTGTGAGAACTGCAGTGTGTCCTTGGGAAGTGAAGCAAGTATCATTTCCAGCATGACTCGAACTACAGATGTCCTTGGAGCGCTCCTGAGCACTAAGCAGTGGTGCTGTGGGACATGAATCCTACTTTGCTGCAGTTTCACCTCCTGTGAAAGCAAAGTTCAATTCCTGTCAATGTTATTACACAAATGTTAACAAAATAACCAAAAATTTCTAAGGTGAAGCAAGAGAGTGAGTGGTCTGGTTGCTGCCAGTGGCACCATTCAACCCCATTTCCCCTCTGCTTGGGAGGGCTGGATGCAGAGCAGCTCTTGGAGCCGTTTGTGTTTCCAGGAGGCCCCTTCAGTGCTGCTCTCGTGCTTTGGCTTGCTGTTAGGAATAATAAAAAATATAGGCTGCATGTAGGATGCAACTCTAAATTTGAGAACCCAATTCCTATTGAGAGACCGCAGAAATGAGCTCATTCTTCTCTTTTGTGGCAAACCGGGGGATGTGGGTTTCTGCCTTCTCCTGTGCTTCACCCAGCGTATGTGTTTGTTCTTAGGTGTGAGGAACTGGAAGGAAAACAAAAGTCTCAAAAGACTTTTGGTCAGATGACTTACTAAATGTAGGAAATACGAGAAAAGTAAGACTTTGTGTATCTGTATCTTGGCCTGAGGTTGAAAAACAGACTACCTCATCCACACAGAACATACAGGACAACTTCTGGCTGCTGCTGATGGTTTTGCTCTTGCTTTCCTGGAAAAGCTGGTAAAAAATAATGATATATTACTACTGATTGTCCTTGGCATCTTGTTTGAGCTAAAAAAATGAAAACAATTGGCCCCATTTATGAACACAATATTAGATTGTGAGTTCAGCTTTAAATTTTTACATATAAATTTTTACATTTAGGTACAAAGAAACACCAAGAAATTCAAAACCAGGGAGAGAACACAGGATATGAATAAATGATAATTTAGATAAATGGAGGCAAGTAACAAGGGGACAATTAACAAGCAAAGATGCCATTTACAGTAAGAAGAGCTCCTAGACTGTGCATTGAGGAAGGTCATTAGATGGAGACATTAAAATCTAATCAAGACAAAGTACTGGACAAATAACAGTGAATAAAAAGCCTTCTGCATTGATGGGATGTAATGTGATCTTTTTAACTCAAATACACCCAATTTTATGATTCAGTTAGCTAAGTAACAATATTATGCCTAGGAAACAGGGTACTGCAAGAGGGCAGAATTTAGTGTGGGGTCACGTGGAGGCACGACCTTTGAGGAAATATCAAACCTCCATCTAGCACTCCTCCAAGGGCAGAACAAAAATAATATTTAACATTTGGCACTGAAAAACACTGTGTGCATGTAGTTTCACACTGTGTGGTCCATGAGGACTGATCGTGATGGAGGCAGTCCGGTCAGGGGCACGATGAGCGTGTCAGACGTGGAAAGCGGAGGAGTTCAGCAGAAAGCTGCGGTGCAAGAGCCGAGGAAGGCTGTGGGTGCCAGGGAAATTCCCACCACCCACATCCTCGGAGATGAGCCCAGCGATGCCAGTGCAGGAATGCTGTGACTCAAAGGAAAACACTTCCCCAGGCCCTTAACTGAAAACAGACTGAATTGGCCGGGGGCAGCTACTGTGGGAGCCGCGGCTACCATGAGCCATGAACAAGAATGACAGACTGCATGTAAAATCACGTTGTGAACAAAAATAAAAAGGCACAAAGGCTTGTTCATCACACAGCACAGGGAGAAACAAGTGAGCAGCTGCTGAGAAGGGATTTGTGCAGGCAGGATAGGAGCTCTGCGGGGGAAGAGCCCAAAATCAGGTAACTTGGGTGGGTGGGAGGTTTCAGGCTTTCCTGCATTACACGTTTAGAAGAGCTGCCAGCTGAGAATTTACGAACTCATTCAAGAGATTCCCAAAATTTCAGCTGTGGGCAACTATGGGAAATGTCCTTCTCACCTACTTTTGCCTGGATGAGGGACATTTCCCAAAGTACTGTTACCACTATTATTTCCAGATTGGAAATGTAAATTAGTCAGTGAAGGAGGAAGCCAAAACCAAAGGAGATTTGCATTAACCTTTTCGTACCTATTTCCTCCCCCCAGTTTTATGAATCACCACCATTTCTTTATGCATTTTGTCTGTAATCTTGATAAATTTAATACCTTAGACAAAAAGGATTATGTCATCAACCTTTTCACTGTTTCCCTGTGAGGAAATCTTTTCTCTCAGCTATGCAAAAGGGACTGATGAAATCCTGGAAGCCACTTGCAAGGGTGTCTTACGGCTGGACTTACTGTCCACAAGGAATAAACATTACATTAGTAATGCTTAGTCTCAGAATTTGCCTTCATTAAAAGTGAATTTCCTTTTCTACAGTGAAAATAGAGAAAAAAGGCAATAAAACAAGTGAGCTGATTATTTCCTTTGTTGATGAGCTGTTTGGAAAGGCAGAAAGTGGAAACTTGTGTTCTTGAGAGAGCTGCAGAACACACCCAGGTCACACATCTCCGTGCCCGCCCCTGCGTGTTTTACCATGGGGCCAACAAAAAATATCCTCTCTGTAATGAACATCTTGGGAGATTCTTGTCTGGGGAGGTGATCCCTGTCCTCTCCCAGCAAAGGCATGATCACCTCGCCTTGTGTCCTGCCTGAGGATGTCAGTTCTGTCCGAGAGACAGCTGTGTTGGATTTGAGGAGAAGTTGGGAAGTCCATCCCTCTCTCAGAGACCACGCTAATCTTTCTGCTGCTCGAAGCCCAGAACAGAGGGGATAGGGCTGGATTCTCCAATTCCTGCTTCTTCACCGTGCAGGTTCCACTATTTTTCCATTGGAAAGGACACAAAGCAGGTCAGCTCAGCAGCTTTTGGGTAGCCCTCCTGATGGTTTGCTGCCTGTGAAGGTCTCACTGTACTGGCTGTGGCTTGGTGCTTGTAGGAGCTGCTACGTTTCACTCCTGTCCTCAAGACTCTTCCCTTCACCACACAACCCTTCCTCATACTTGCAAATACCTGCCTGGCTTCTTCTTTGGCCTTTTCTAGTCAGAAAGCTGGTTCGTCATTTTAAAATGCATTTCTTGAAGTCTGTGAGGCTAGGAAGAGAAGGTGGAATTGTGGAGACGAAGGAATAAGGAAATGTGGAGATCTTCTATAAGGAATTGTGGAGAACTTCAGCGAAAAATCACAAAAGATGCTGGAGAAATGCATATTCTCTGTGGATAATAATTATGGGAAATGATATCAAGTCAGATGCCCAGACAGGAGACCCTGCTTCTGTTTAATGAGGGGAGAAATAGGAAGTCTTGGCTGAAGATCAAATAATAATGGTTCTGGTTTCTCAAGCAACCTAAAAGAAAAAAAAAAAAAAAGAAAGCTAAGGTAAAAAATGGGAAGAGCACAGGCTGTACATACCATAGACATAAGTCAGGATGGCCCAGAAAATCACAGCAGCTGGCGCGACTTCAGAACCAGATAAATGGCTAACCACCAAAGAATAAGAATTAGGACTTGTTTTATAGGACCAAAGCTGCAGAGTTATTTACAAAGAAAACTGCCTTCTTACAGTTTCCTGTAAGATCTTCAAGCATGTTAAAAGACCTCCCAAAAATGCAAGATATTCAGATGATGTCATTTATCTGGATTTCCTCAACAAGGTTCTTCTTGTCCTGGTATAAAGGAGAATAAATAGTAATAGGGTTGTTTCAGTATCAACAAGAGAGAGAGGCTGCAGGAGTGATGGGTGGTTTTCATGGTGCCCCTTGGCAGTGTTTCAGGGTGTACAAAATTGCACTACAAAGAGGTGGAGAGGGGCCGCCAACGAGATGGTGCGGGAAAAGTGCTGGAAACCCTCTGGTGTCAAAAGTCAAGTGGAGTACTTTGGCCTGAAGAAAACTGAAATTTTCTTAACCTCTTACTGAATTCAAATTAAATCCAATTGTATTTCAGTTGCCGAAGAAAAAAATTTAGAAGTCCTCAAATGTAAACAGCCCTGCTAATCAATGTACGGAGCTGGCCAAACCCTTCAAACAAAGGCGTAGTGCAAAATAAACAGGTTATGGAAAAATACTGGAAACGATCTCATGCCGCTGCAGAAATCAATCGGGGATGCTGTGTTCGTTCTGCTTGCGTCAAGGGAGATACCAGGGGGTTCAAAGAAGAGCCCCGAAAGCCATCAGTCATTGGGAGCAATTACTAATGCAGGTAAAGATTAACTGAGGGGAACTGATTAAAGATTTCACCACCACTGCCCTTCCCATTGCCGGTCCCAAGGCTCTGCAGGTACCTGCCAGCCCTGCAAGGTGAAGAAGGGGCATGGCTTGGGTCTGGAGCGCTCAATCTCACCCCTCCCACCTGATGGTATGATTGTTTTCACAGAGTCAGTGCTATGGGGGAAGCACTCTGACGAAATGGGTGGTGCCCTGGAGAAACAGAGGGTTTGTCTTATGCTTTCTGTGGGTTATTATGAAATTTCAAGCTGGTGAGAAAGACAAACTTGTTTGCAGAATTTATGTACTTGCAGCTGACGGTTCTGTTTTATCATCTTGGCATGCAAGCAAAATAACCAAATATAACAGAAACAGTAGTTGTAAAAAATAAAACCACTGTGAAGAGCCTCTGAGAAAAGCCAACTCATTCTTATTAAAATAAAATAAAAATATTTATTCACTCAAAGCAAAGCACAAATTATATTAATTGCCAACCAGTCAAATCCCTTTTTTGGGGGACTTTGTCTGGCTTTGGTAGATGTCCTCTCACCAGCACTCCAGTGCAAACCCAGGATGGTCGTTGCTCTCTGAGCAGGCAGGAGAGCACAGGGCTGCCTTTCTTGCATGGTCTGCAGGTTGTGGCAGTGACTACAGTGCTTCGCAGCACCTGGATTTTCAGCTGCTTTACCTTTCTTCAGCTTTCCACCACTTGGAGAAGCGGTGAGGGGAACGGAGTGCTGCTGGCAGAACTGGTGTTGGTTGGCAGCAAACCCTCCCCGTTGATCAGAAACCAACGCAGCGTCATTCTCTTTAATTCCCTGCTTTCATCTGCTGTCTCTAGGCGTGAGATCGGCACTCACGATAAAGTCGGGAGCTGTGGTACGTGTTCATGTGGCTGGGAACACACGGGTTTGCTACTCTGCATGTTCCCAGGATGATTCTCTGCTCTCCCACCACACTGAGACCTTGTGAAGGGACTCCCCTGCCCTGAAACATGGATGAACTTGGCTTAACCAACGTCATCCCTGGAGAACAATAGAGGAGGGTTAGTACAAACGTAATCAGCATCAAACCTGACTATCCCGGGCAACACCAACACAAACACTCATCGGGGATAGCCCAGTCCAGCTAGATATAGTGCTGCTTTTCATGCCAGAGGACATCTTTTCTTTGCTCAGAATAAAATAATTTTTTTACTCATGGATAATTTGTGTTAGCTCATGCAACACTCAGACGAGGTCAGGATTGCACCCTGTAATCTGCTCCATTCGAAGCATGTATTTGAGGAAGTGTCTGGGACTCCTCTTCCACATGGGGCATCAATTTTTCCAGACAGCTGAAAGTTAATGGCTACCATGATTCAAGCGAGTAATTCTTGTGAAACCAGCTCCGGGGATGTTGCCTAGCAAAACAAATTCTGTCAGCAGAGCCCCATGCTCTGACGTAGTACTGAGTACGCGACGCTACATATAAAAAACCAGGAAGCAATCCAAGGGAAACGGCACATTTTAGCTCTCCAGCAGAACATACACAGAATACAGTGATGCAGAAAACTATTCCTGGCTGCTTTTTCCAGCAAATGTAAGTATTTTTGCTTTTCAATTAAGCTAATACAACTTCATTGCAGTCAGGATATTCTGTGTCAATCTGGGGTTCAAATTTTTTCTCCTCTTCTGTATATTCTTTGACACACAATTCCAGAAGGAACTTCGAAAGGAAGTATTTCTTTAAGAGTAGAAGATATTTTTGTGGACCTCTCAGATTACAAAGACATCCCAATGACAAATGAGGAGTTATTATTAACTGGAATTTGTAAAGTGTCTCGGGAGAGCAATTTCTGTGGGGATAAAAAAATAGTACCACTGAAAATGTGAAGTGCTAGTTCAGGAAGCCTCATGTGAACTTGAACTGAGGTTTCACTGGAATAAGGACTAAACAAAAACTGCCTTAGTGTCACTGACCACATGCAATGATCTTCCTGCGGGTGACCTGTAATGAATACCCCAAGAGGCTTCTTTGAAAACTGTAAATAAATAGGTGTATTGGCTCAGGTTGCCTTCTTCACCCATTCTGGCTTTTCTGGCAGGATGGGAGCAGGTGTCTGGGAACATCCCCCTGTTCCTGTTATACCTGGCTCCATCCCAGGTATGATCCCATCCATCCCTACCCTGGTACAGGCAGAGGCAAGGGTCTGCTGATGGAGAGCACCTATCCTCCATTCCCCGAGGTCCTTCCTGGGCTGGCAGGATTTCCCAGCTGGAGGGAAGCTGCTGGGTTGGCTGTGGAGGAGGATGCTGGCAGTGGGAGCTCAGGAGAGCCGTGCTGACAGCCACCTTCTCTAAAGGAGGAGCCTGTGGCTTCAGACCTTGCCTTGTGCACTCTTCATACATCTGTTCTTTATCCAATGATTCCTTAATCTTACCTATGTGAAGGCTATGTCTGACTAGCGGTGTGTCCCAGACAGATCCCTGGCACCGAGCTCAGCTAGAGCAATGAGGACTGTACCCTCAAACCATTCTTGCAGCATGGGCAGTGCTACCTGTGGGCAGCGCTCCCTGCCTCCTGCTAAAACCCAGTCCTGCACAGCGTTCCGGAGGGTGTCCATTGACAAATTCCAAAACTGTGCTGAGGGCCATTGGAGGTCTCTCAAGACTATGAAGAATTGAGCTCCAGCACCCAAGAACATCTCCCAACTCTGTTTAATTTACTAGAGCATATGTATCCAAACAGGATTTGGAGTCAGTATTGGAAACCAGGATGCCCTTTTCCCTGGCAAACATCCACAACTACCTGTGTTGTGATCCATAAGCATTTCCTGATCCCAGTCCCTTGTCCAGGGTGTCAGCTGTTTTCCTACACTGTGCCCAGATTCCTTAGGTGGTACGAAAAGTATCCCCACCTCAGGAGAACCTGTAGCCTGCTGGTTGGGACACCCATGGGAGATAAACATCTAAATCCCCTGTGGCAAAGGAGGAAATCAAACCTTGTTCTGCTACATTCTGGATGAGAGTTTTGACTACTAAATCATAGTGTGAAAGGGGAGGAGGGAGGCAGGACGGAGCCACAGTGATGATCCCATCTCCTGGGGCACCTGTGGTTTGGAAGCAAGGACACCACGGGCACATCTCTAACAGAAAGTGGGAACACATCTTCTATCCAGAAACTCCAGTTTCTTTCCAAAGTACATTGGGGTGTTAGGTAAAGTACTGGCAGCATTATGTAAAATGCTGAAGTTTTCAAGAAGGGAAGACATGAAAAACATGCTGAGCTCCTTAGCATCTGGACTGGCTGCTTCTGGCACCTCCTCCAGCTCTACCGGATGCTCAGCATCCTTTTCTGATGCTTGTCATGAGAAGAGCCTATGGGCTTATCACCAAATCCTGGGGTGTAAGATAGGACCCAACGCCCAGAAGCTCACAGTTCAAATGCTCCACAAGGACATGATAAAGTTCTGCTGTAAATCCAGCCATTGGTGTCTTATTCCTTTCAAACTCCTTAAGTGAAAAAAAAAGGATGGAGGAAATATATGAATGAGACAGGCTCAATGGGAAATCTGATATTGTTCACATGGCAAACTTCTGTGGGATTCAATTTGTTTCCCAACGAAATGTTATTTCCACATTCTCCAGAGGAGATGTAAACTCCCAAAGTTAGTGAACTGTAAATTTTGCTCCCTCATTCAGCTGCTCAAGCCAGCTTAGATTTGTTTACTACCCCTCGCCTGGGAATCACAGCCTCGAATATAGCTGAAGTCCTGGAGCCAGGTGTGTTGATCTTCAGCGCAAAGCAGCCTGGGCCAGGTTATATGTACTTTCCAGCATAAAATTCACAACAGTAATTAGTTGTCATAAAATGAGCAAAGATTTTTATCGAGGAATATAATTTGTCTCCTCAAAAATATACTTAATGAAAATCTACACACAAATAGGCTGCAATCCAAAAAAAAGAAGAAGATAAAACATTCTTAATGTCCCTTTTCAAAGAAGGAGTAGCTTGATTGAGTAACAAGATAAATCAGTATTTAACTGTACGCATCACAGCTTGGTTCTCCTCCACTTCCAGCTAGTGAGTTGTATGAGCTTTCACACTGTGGATTCCTTAATTAATTTCTTAATACTTCCTTAATCAATGCTCTGTGTCAAAACAAATGGTCAAACTACTGCTCAGACATCAATGCTCAGAGATTAACCCTCCTCTTCGGCACCTCCTGCACCCCCAGCAGTGAAGCAAAGAAACTTCATGGTAAATTAGCATAGACTAAGGGGTCTGCGCTTGGTTTAGTGGCAAAGCCCCTTGACTTAATGGAAAGAGCAGAGGCCATCAATTTCAGAAAGATTTTGATTTTGCCAGAAAATGCAGAATCATTTTTCTAGTTAATCACTGTGGAAAACTGGGGTAAGATGAACTGTATCACTGCTCTGCTGACATACAGGAGTAAACTTTTCCTATCTCTTCCCTAAAGGATTCCACTAACAAGTTGGCTCAGATACTTTAAAAAAACAAAGAGAAAATGTGCCTGTGAATCTTGGATGAGTCAACCCGGTACCAATCAAGCCTCAACAAGCAACGGAAATCCCACTCTTAAAAAAGTTGGCTCAGTACCTTTCATAGGAATCACTTAGAATTACCATTTTTCCCATCATCTCGTCAAGAGAAAAAACAGACAAGGAATAAAGCAGCCACCCAGACCTGTTGGGTAACTGTACTGGAAAAGCTTTAAAATACAAGCTCCAAGGTGCTCACATCAAGAATATTGAGATTTACATAAGGAAATAAATGCTCAAATATGAAAGAAATAGCATTGTTACATTTAGCTAAATCTCTGATCCCCTCATCACTGATCTGATATTAGAGCCAATATTCAAAATAAAGGGAAGGAACTGCTGAAGTTTTGGTAAGAGCAGAGTCTGGATAAAGATGTGTTTGGAAGCATTATGGCAAACCACTTGGGCACAACTAAATGATGAACGCAAGACACAGCTCAAATGGCTTTGTAGATGGCTCATACAAAATTGTTAGTATAACTGTAACAATGATATTATTTTAAAGATTGAGATGAGTACTTTCTGAGCAAAGTGCATACTGCCGTGTCCCAGGATGCCTGCAGAATGAAGGTCATGAATTAATGTTCTCGTGTGATGTGACCCATAACCTAAATATTATCTGAGCACATCATTTTTGACACTATAGGCACTATTTCATTTGTATGTAGGGCTTATTATTATTTGGTAATCTAAACGCACTTCACGGACATGTAGGAAACAGGGTTGAAAGGCACCTGATGTCCATCAACCTACAAGATGATGTCTCTTGCTACCTGTACTCCTAACAGACACCCTCCCATTGTGCTCCTGAAGACTTCCAGTAACATGGAGTCTGTGATTTTCCGAGGCAAACCATTCCATTGCTTGATCATCCTTCCTGATAAAAGCTTTACTTGTGATCTAAATGAAACAAATAGAAGAGACTACACAACCCAATTCCTTTCCCTTTGTATCATGTTTGCTCTCTCTCTGATCAATGTCATCAGTGTCCTTGAAACATTTCCAGCAATTGATACCTTTCTTGAACTGCTGGCTTCAAAACTGGTATTATACTTCAATCAAGACCTAACTTCTGTTGAGAGAAACCAAAGACTCATCCCACGTGGTTACAGACATTTCTCCTGTTTATGCATCGCAGGATGGCATCTGCTTTTCCTAACACAACTGTTGCTGGCTTCAGCCGTGGGTGTTGCCACCATCGACACGCTGTGTTGATATCCACTTGTGCCAGCGTCACTGCCTGTGGCAGCCATCCTCCTCCCCGCGCTTGCTCCTTCCTCCTGCCCATGTGTTCACTCTTCCTCTCACTCACTGCGAAACAAGGACCAGCTCTCGTAGGGATCTGAAGCTGTACTTGCCTATTGTGATAGCTGACTTAATAAGCAAACTTAATAAGCATGAACCCTGTTGCTTATTGGAGTCAATGAAAATGTCAGATGTCTGCAGAACTTCACCTGATACATCACTCCCCTCGTTTCTGATAATTAGCTTTTCTTTGTTTCCCATACAGCTATGCATGACAGTCATAGTATTCAATATTCCACCTTCATCCAATCCACATTTCCTTAGCTCGTTCCTTTATAAGAATGCCTCATGAAACAATAGAAAGTCTTAATAAAATTAAAGATATGTGACACGTTGTTTTTCTCTTCACCCATGAGATCCATTATCCTGCTACAGAAGGAAGCTGGGGTCAATAAATTTGCTTTATCTGTGAGAAATCCAAATTGTTCTTCCTTATCTCTCTACCATTTAGATTAAAATTTGCTTGATTATTTTAGTAGTTTTCTGGGAACAAAGATTACAATTTTATGGCTTCTCGTGCCCTACTCCTCCCTTTTAAAGACAGGCCTCATCTTTGCTATTTTAAGTTTTCTGGAACATTTACCATTTGTCTTTTAAGACTTCTTAGTGATAAACATGAATAAAGCTGAAATTGCTTCAGACAGTTTCTAAGTGCTGTTAGATAAACTTCATGAAGCTCAGGAATTTGAAAACACAAAATTTATCGAAGCAACATCCATCTCATTCTTCCTTTAGTCTAGTTAGGAACCTTTTCTGGAGGTCTTCTGTTGGTAGCTCCAGCTGTGGCACATGCCTAGCTGTAAGTGTGTCTTTCAGACAACAATGAAGCAGCAAAAGAATTGCTGTCTTCTGATTTTGGCACCAAGAGTTGGTTCATAATTCAAATTTGTAGGGAGCAGACTCATTCCTCGGTCTTTCTTTGTCTGACAATGGATTTATGGAGTGTTTCCTCCTTACCCCTACATCACTTCTTCACTGCACCTCATCTGATATTATTCTTCTATGTTTATGCTATTCTTTTACATTCATATTTGTCATATAATCCTCTTTCCATTTTTTGTAAAATTCTTTCTTGCTCTTGAGACCACTGGAAACTAATGATTTAACCAATTTAGTCTTGTCCTGGTCTTTGTAACCTTATCACACACAGGCATAACTTCACACTTCTGCCCCTTTAATGTAATATTACACAAATTATGATAATGCCTAAAAATATCTGGGCACTTTACAAACGTCATTCCTGCTTAAGATATGAGTGTGTAAATACAAGGTTAGTTCCTGAGCTGTTAGTCATCTCCAGTCAATTCTCTACGTTATGCAAAGCTGTAGTTGAAGGTAATGAGTACTTTGCATGAGTAGGAAATGAGTAAAGCCTTAGGATGCAGCCCTGATTTATTAGATTACTTTGGCATGTTGACACAAAATGTCCATGAAGAGCTGTTAAGCAAACCTTATCTCTCTGATGCTAAATACTCACTAGAAAAGCTGTTACTAGAAGTATTCACTTCCCACTGAGATGTGAAGGACCCCCAGGCAGAAGCGTCTCATCCAGAGACGCATCCATCACCTTCCCACTGCATTTAAGGCAAAGGGACTGCTTGCAGCATTTTATAGGGGATAACAGTCAGACAGAGAAGGAGTCCCACTGGCAGCCTTTCACAACGGCTCTTTTCACAAATTTCATTGTTGTGAATGTTGCCTAAACCCAGCAGTTTGCCATTCTTGATGGCTGGTTCCCTTGGGCAGCATTAGCCAACAATTGGAGGGATATAGTTTTTCCTCTTGCTTTTTCTTTTCCTTGTGAATTGAGGTTTGCTTCAGGCCTGTCAAGAGAGAAACTCAACCCCAAAGCACACCATCGCTGCAGAAGATTGCAGGCAACTGGTGGTGGGTAAATATGAAAGGACTCAGGCACCTAGAAGCACCAGAAGCAACAGATGTGGTCCTCTGACAAGCACCTTCTTCCCAAGGCTCATTTGTGTATGTTCCCACCGGTCTATAAACTTTCCCTCAAATTCCAGGTCAGATCTCACAAGTGATTCATAAACATCCAACTGGATGCATTAGGAGATTCAACTAATAAACAAACTGGAAACATAACAGTATGGCTGTCTCAGTGGGAAATTAAAGTTGTATCTAATTATAGCTCTACTAAGCCCAAGGCGAAAATGTGAGTGGTTTCCAACAGACTCCCCATCAGTAGAATAGCAAGTTGGTCTAGGGCTTTGTTAATGGTACTTAAGAAACTTAAACAATACATTTTAGCAATAATGCCTAAAATGGCTCTTGGGTTTTAGTTTACACCCAAAGAAATGCGTATATGAAATCCGAACATTAGAGAAATGTTTTAAATGGTGCCGTAGCTGGGGTTGGGCACCAGCTGGACCAGTTTCCAGCCATGCAGCAGCCAGCTTGGTCCCGGAAAGTTCCACTCCTGCACTCAGAGCCAAAAGCTCACAGGGACGGGGAGCTTCAGTGGGCACAGGGACGCTATCACCCACCACACATCCAACCAGAGACCACAGCCCTGCTCAGCATCAATTTAAAATCCCATGGGCTTCTGCAGCCAGCAGTTGGGCGCTTGTGAAGCTGCAGCAGCGGGGCCTCCTGAGCCCACCTTTTCCCTGGTAGCCCAGCATCTCCAATTTATTGCCATTTCCCACAGTGTGCCCAGGCATTCAATTTTATGCAGAAGCTATAGCCGCCATATGAGCGTGTATGAAGAGTTGAGATAAGGACAGGAAAAGGAAATCAAATGAGTATTTATATGGCAGTTCTCGACTACTGATTCAACTGGGACATTTCTTGAATAGCGTTCCCTTTAGTTTATTACTTTGCTTTCCAGAATGAGTAATAAATATCTCATTTACTCTTCTACACAACACAACAGGAAATCTTTTTCTTGCGACAACACTTGAGAATGGATTCTTCCTTCTTGAATTGGACCACAAAGGCAAACAGAAAAAAACTTGCATAATGAAAATGGCCCTATTCTGACCTCAATTTTTCCAGTATTAGTCCAGAGTTATTCCAGTTCCCTGCAATGACTCCTGGGTTAACTGTAATAATAAAATGTTATTGCCTGGGTTTAAATGCAATTTACTTCACAATTGATGTAGCATGAGGATTTCACATACTGAATGCCTCTGAAGCTGGGTAACCAACCACTAAGGCTGGAGTGTGGAGGATGCCAGCACGTCTCTTTACAAATCATAGAACCACAGAATGGTTTGGGTTGGAAGGGACCTTAAAAATCCTCTAGTTCCAACGCCCTGCCATGGGCAGGGACAGGAACATAACAATTTGTCTGGAATCTATCCCACTAATTTTACATTTAATCACCCTTTTTCATATTTATTCTAGGTATTCTTCCCTAACTGGCATTTCTATGGAGAGAGACCACATGAAAGATCTCAGAAGATACCTGGTGCTTAAATATATCCAATACCTTGTCCTGTCTTCTTCAAATGCTATCAGCACTTTTCTGGGCCTGCTGGGCAGTTTGTACACGATGATCATCCTCCAGTCTGCAAAGGTTTCATCCAAGTCCACTGTGGTTCTCATTTCAAGCCTGGCGAGGGCAGACATCCTGGTTTCTGTTAGCATTGTATCTGAGATGGTTGTATGGTCCTTTGGTGCTAGTGTCTCCTCTACGGCCTTCACACCGGCTCTGCTGCAGAACCTCCTCACTGCAAACACACACATCAGCTGCTTGCTGCTGAGCTGCGTGGCCTTTGAGGCTTACTTGATAACCTTCTTCCCCACAGAGTCTCGACATTTACGGACAGTGAAAAATGCCAGACTCACATCCAGGATCATCTGGATCCTGGTGATTGCAGAGTGTGCCCTTTTCCAGACGGATGACCTCCTGAAGGCCAGCAGCACTTCTGTTCCTACCCGCAGCCCTTGCGTTTTGTTGCTTCACTTCTCCAGCGCGGCTGCAGCCCTTCTCAGGTCCCTCAGTTACTTCCTGGGGATTCTCTTAAGGATTGTCAATGTATATATCTACTACAAAATATTTTTTAGCATGTCTAACAGATCTACACTAAAAACAAAGTAGCATATTCCCAGGGGAAGCAGTGCTGTGACACCAAACAGAAGACACTTCAACACAATTTCGAACCATTGGTTTGAAAGCTGCTCAATAACCAGGACCAAGGCTCGTGTTTTGGCACACCACCGAGTTTAAACTTTCCTGTTTTCCGATGCTATTTAGCCCTGGTTATTGTGATCATCTTGGGGTTGAGGAGCCCCTTGGCACTGAAACACAACGAAGTTGGGCTGTGGGTGCTCCTGTTGCCAGCCCTAGAGCACCGTGGGCCTGCTTTGATTGTTCTTGGTCTGGAATTTATTCACTGTACAGGTGAAACAAGTGACATTTCACAAAGGGCTGTAAAAACTAAAGCAACGCAAATATTTTTTATGTAAAAAGGGTGCTTAGAAGCTTACTCAGGGATCCGTTGAGCCAAGAGCTGCCTAGTTATATACTACAGACATGATTTATGGCCTAAAATATCTCTAACCCAGGTGAACCACCAGGCTCAGGAGGTATAATGGAGAGACAAGGCGAGACCTAGCCCAGCTGGGCTTGTCCCACAGGCGGCATGAGCCCCACCACAAGAGTCCCCAGGACAGAGTGGCTCTGAGCTGCCACACCTCACTGCACGACTGGAGCTATTCTTGGGAGGTTGCTACAACAAGTTGGTAAATAGCTTTTCTCACATCCCCCTTCAGAAACAAACAGGAGGTGGAAAGCCAGAAAGCACTTGTTTCCTGCAGCCCCACAAGGTGTGGAAAGAGTTTGAGAACGCCCCTGTGTTGAAGGCTCCATGTGCTGTACCCAGAGGGATCACCAGTGATTTCGAGGGCTGTGATTTCGGAGGATTTCCACTGCTGGAGTTAGCAGTGCTGTGCCAGCTCCCTCGGCAGCGGTGCAGAAGGGCAGGGCCACTGATTGACTCTCTGACGGCATTGGGGCTCAGGTGGATGTATAACAGAGCTGTTACCCAGCTGGTGATTCATTTGGGTCTCCTCAAAGCACTGGGAGGTTATCAGCAAAACATAAAGTACTGCAGATACTTCAGATGCTCCCCAACGCACAAGTGGATGTAGGCATTTCTAATTACTCTTGCACAGGAGATGGCCTCCAGCTTCAAGCAAAGGCTGTGGTTTTGAGAGATTGAATTCCTCTGATATGTTCTGAAATCCACAGATGGTAAAAGGTGGAAAGAAAAATGAAATAAGCCAAATCCCAAGTATTAATAGCCAAAAAGCTACATACGGCCTCCCTCCAACATGCTTCCAGACCTTCAGTACACCTTGCCAGCCTGAACACAACAATAAGCCTTTGCTCATTTGAGAAGAAGAAGGACGTGGGGCACAAAACCCAGCGTGATGAATTTCATCTCTAACCTTCCCTCCTTAGCCTGCAGTAGGTCTTCAAGCTCGAAATGGGACCAGAGAATGCCTGATGTGTCCTGCTGGTAGCAGCTACTTGTCACTTTGACTCTTAGAGCTGAAAATTGGAGCTGTGACAACTTTCCCAAGTCGCCTGTAGTCCAAGGTGACCAGAGGCACAGGAGCTGTCAGTTGAAGATCAGACCTCACAAACCCAAGGCGAACTGCAAGCGTGGAAGAGTTTCCTGCTCTTTGCTCACCAGCCAGTTTCTAAATTTCACAATCACAGTTTTGGCACGTTGGTCTCAGAAGTGGTTTTTTTCTTCTTCACCAAAATGAACTTGACCGAAAGGCAACACCCAGAAAAGGGGCAGTGAAACTGGGTGCACCCATTGTGCTGCCGGGGCCGGAGGTGGCCAGCAGCAGGCATTCTCTTCTTGAGAATGTCTGCATGAATCAAAATAGGGTTTTTTGCATGTCAGATAAAGTCATCTCAGTTTTAATGAAAGGCAAATATCCTGGCCCAAGGAGCATGCATCTTACATTGGCATCTCTGAGATGACTCAAGTGCATTTTTTCTGACAAGGACTGACAATATACCCTGCTTCATATATGCAGAGCAATTTCAGAGATCCTTCCTGCTTCCTTTCCTCCTTCTCTTTATGTTCCATCACAACCCTTGCCACAGTATCTGAGAAAACGCTGAATATTCACTTCTACATCAAAAATCAAGCAATAATAATGCAGATGTAGTTGGCTGGATCTCAGGGATGAAAATATAACTGCTTACAACTCCTAAACTCTTTAAAAATATTCGAATCCCTTTGGCTGCAGTAATACACTTCAAAAAACTATGAATATTGTTATTATCAGAATTCACAGAAGTTGTCTGCCCAAGTGCAGTTATTGACAATGAATATCAGAAGTGCCAGAGACGCTGCAGACAGTGCACGGCCAGAAGCGAGTGAAGAGTGCTTGGAATTGTTTCTCAGAGGACTGAAGGGAAACACTACTAAGGGCTGGCTATTTAGCAGAAGCAGAATAGATATGTAATCAAGTCACTTAAAAAAACTTTGATGCAATCCCTTAAATCAGGATGTTGTCTAACAAAGCTGATCCCTTTTGCAAGAAGGACATCTGAATAATCTGATGCACTGTGATACACTGTGCTTATTCTGGAAGCCTGAAGTGCTACTTTCAGGAGAGAGGAAATGTTACTTGAAGTGCTGTAATTAATAAAATTTTGTTGGTTTTTTTTAAAGCGTGTGCATTATTTATTAAAAGTGTGTGCTCTTTCTGAGGATCTGCTACACTTTTGGCTCCTCCTACAGAGTAGGTATTAGGAAGAAATTCTTTACCCTGAGGGTGGTGAGATCCTGGCCCAGGTTGCCCAGAGAAGCTGTGGCTGCCCCATCCCTGGAGGGGTTCAAGGCCAGGCTGGATGGGGCTTGGAGCAACCTGGTCTGGTGGGAGGTGTCCCTGCCCAGGGCAGGGGGTGGAATTGCATGATCTTTAACGTCCCTTCCAACCCAAACCGTTCTAAGATTCTATGGCTGGGTGCTCACCAGCGGACTGGAGCCGTGTGTGTTACACAAGGCATACAGGATTTTTAATCTTTGAATTCATCACTTAGCTTGAGATGGTTCTTTTTTTTGGCCTGATTTTCCCCGTAAGTGCCTGTGCCCTCAGGACAATCCTTTTCTTAAGAAATTAATGAAAGCAAACTGAGTGTGACTTGGCTTAAACAGCAAGCACATAAAAAAAGGCAGCCTATAGCAAAATACTGCAGGTATTTACTTGTATCTGGAAATCAGGATCCCAGGTACCACAGTGCAGTGGTGGGTGACACCTTCTTCTGCTCTCTTGCCCAGGGGGCCATGGGGACACAGAGGCTTTAGCAGCCCTTTTTAGCTATGAACCCTTTAGCTGTAGCAGCCGTAAAGAAGTGCGGCTTCTCTCTGAGTAGGAGGAAACCAGGCAAGGGGAAATGGTGCCCTTTGCCTGCTTTACTTTCCCAAACATCCAGACTATTAGCTGAGTTCCACAAGAAGTATGTGAGTGGGTAAGTCCGAAGCTTGGCTCTGGCTCATGGGAAGTGAGGGCAAGTGGATTCAGCAGCAGAGGCAATCCTTATCATTGATAATAATTTGAGGTAGCTTTTAAATTGGTCCCTGTGCAAGACGTTGGAAACTGTCCTGGCTTCTGGGTGGGTCAAACAGGACATGAGGGGCCAAAAGTGCCACCTGGGCAGCAAGAAGGGAGAGATGCCGAGTGGGCCAGAGGGAAGGCAGAGTCATTTTTCAGGTTGTTGCTCAGTGTCCTTGGCCAGAGACCATTCCCTTACCTTGGTCAGGGGATTCAGTTCTCCTAAATTCCCTCAGCCCTCCAGCTTTCTCCAGGTGCTCCATGGGGAGACGGGTGATTACTGTGTAATGGAAAGGGAAAGCCATTTTCTGATCCTAGTAATTTCTTATATTATTTTTAAGGTTTAAAATAATTTTTCTATCTAAAAATATTGATGATTATTAAAACAGTTATCACAGTGAGTTCATCTCCTGAGCACCTCCTCTGTGTCTGATAAAACTTCACAGCCACTTCAGCATCAGTTGTGGCAGTATTTAAATTAAATCAGAAGGGCTGTGGTGCAGAAAAGTCAGGAAGCTGAGCACAAGGTGATGCTGACGTCTGAAGATGAAGAGCTCATCAACTGTACTGAGATGCCAAAAAGCCCCCTGCAATTCCTGAAGCTGTCCTAACAGCCCAACTCCTCTACCTGCGACGGCAAGGGAATGACTGATGTTTTGCAGCCCTGGTGATTTTAGAGAGCCACAGAATGGAAATACTCAAAGGTACTGAAGCTGGGAATTGGGACTTTTTCTTGGTGACTGGGAGCCTGATGGTCCTGAACATGGTGATCCTCACAGCCCCCCACTGCTGGCGAGCTCTCCTGCATTCCAGGCTTTCTGCTCTGCTGGAAACTGGTTAGTGTTCCTACATCTTCACTACAAATTAGAAAATTTTGTTCAATCACCATTTTTTCAATGAAAAGTCTTGATGGAAAGTCCTCTGCAGAGAGCTCTGCTGTGCTCTGCTGTTCTGTGCCTTTTCTGTTTGCCTTCTCAGTCTTATCTCAAGACCTTTGCGGTAGGAGACATTTAGGCAATGGGTTTGTCTTACTGTCTGTCTTACAATGCCAGGACACGTCTTTCAGTTGGCTGTGAGGTCAAGCTTTAAATAACACCATCCACTTGTTTCTGTTGGCTTTTGGACACCAAAGCAGTTGTTATTCTAACTTGCAGAAATACCCAAAGTTCACATACTCTGGAAAAAGTGAATCATTTAATACAAGACACTCCAGAAAATGATGACTAAACAGACCGGAGGCTCTCACACCATGCAAAATGAGAGTTTGAGAAATTTCTTCTCCCTCCCAAGTGATTCATTTCCATAGTATGAATTAGCATTTTACTAATCTTAAGCAAGTCAGCAACCAAAATTATGTTAGCTGAGGTTAATAGTATAGCAGTCCCCATCAAAAGCAAAGGAAACAATCATTATCAGTTTACTCCAGCCAGACTAAGCTTGCTGTGAATCCCAGAATATTCATTTGGGTGCTTCTGCACAACAGGATTTAGTTTCTAGGAAGACATTGATGGAAATCTACCAAAAAAATACCAGTAAAATTAGGTTATCTGTAGAGCCTGGCAGGAAACAATCTGGCTGTTTCTAGAACTGGGTAATTCATATCTTGCTGCCTGGTTTTGCACATGTTACGAACCAACAAACTATTTAGCGACTTTTCCTATTCAAAACCTGAAGAATATACACATAGAACCAAATAATCCCACATCTCTGACATTCCCACATGACCCCCTAAGCATGTCTGCTCCTGGTGCTTTGTTTGCTGCATCTTCATCTTGATGGATTTGCATGAAAAATCCCAGGGAAGGTGAAGAACAGCCCTGTGAGGACTTTCTCATCTGTGTTGAAGTCAGTGACCTGATATGTCTCTGATTTCAGTGACTGCAGATCAGGTCTGGACTGGAGCTTAAAACTTCCCCCATCTGACATGGTTTGAGGAGCAGGGGTTCCCAAGTTGCATCATACACTCATCAAAGGTAAGACAGGCCTAAGATAAATGTTGGGTATTGGATTTGCTTAGCTGAGATCTACAGATAAGATGATTATCTTATCACAGCCAAAGTTGGCAAGATTTTTATCAGTGAACATTGAGGCCACATTTGACTCCTTAGGTGGCAAAGAGAAACACAGAGAAAACCTAAATGATAGAGAGATGCCACTGCACACTTGTATCTCCTGCCCTAAATCTAAGCAGCAGAAAGCAAATTGACATTTTTGCTGTTGCATGCCTACCAGCAGTCTGTCCCCATCACCCCCACGTCTGATCACCTTCTCAAATGTAAAGGAAACAAACCTTACACAGGATGATAAAACTGATAAATAGAAAGCATTTCCTTTCCCCTGACGGCAGAAAGCCACCAAGGAGCTTCGAGGTCCAGGGTCCGCTCACGGTTTCAGCGTGCAGCTTGCGGGTGCTGCGGAGGTGAGACCCTCCTCCTCGTCCCCAGGGCTGAAGAGCTGCTTTGTGCACACCCTGCAGCAATGGGTTGAAATAAGTCCCCAAGGGGCTGAGCAGCCTTTAGTTTTTCCCTGTGATGGTGAGATTTTTGTGCACACAACAGCTCGCCCCAGTGCACAACCCACCACCAGCATCGCTCCTGAGAGCCGGTGGGTTTTCTGGGCAGCAATCAGGCTGAAAGGGAAGGAGATGCTCTGCGAGGACATTCTCTCCTCTGGGCCCGCAGCTGGGGCAACAGAGCAGGTCACCAAGAGATTTGCATAGCTGAAATCCCCAAAGCGCTTTGTGGTCGATGACAGACCCTTTATTCCCTTTGTTTGCATCCTCCTGTGAAGTTTCAAAATGGTTAAAAAAGGGGGATTTCTCTACAGCTCTACTAACAGACATGGGCTTTTTTTGTTTTTTTTTTTTTTTCTCTCATTTGAGCTACGATTCCCTAAGTGACTCGGGCTGGTTCATGAACCAGCACGTCTGATCGTTCACATAGTTGTGGCTGCAAGGTCAGGTCACCCTCTGTGCAAGGTTCGCAGACCCATCTATCTTAGCCAAGAGCTTGGAGCTATTTTCTGCACCAAAAAGCTACAGCAATTCTTCCCCGGGCTTCATGGGCGCTGCAGACACTGTTATTCCTTTGGGCACCCGAGGGAGCTCAGTCCACCTCTCCTCTCCCTGACCACAGAAGCCTTTTCTAGGGTACAGGGAGGGGAACTCATCCTTCTGGTTGGTTGCAAACCAAGCAGAAGGCACTGATGGGCAGGACGCACCCCAGCGTGGGCAGGCACTTGCATCTCACAATAGCTGTGTCCTGTGCTTCGCATAGACCCTGTGTGAACAAGAGAGGAATCTTCTGGCTGCAGGGAGTGAGGGAGCACCGAGCCCTGGCGAGGAGACAGCTCTGATAAAGAGTGATGGCTAAGGGTATGATCTCCCTTTCCGAGGGCACCTGTAAGTCCTTTTACCTCCAACTGCTGCACAGGTATCTGTGGGTACCAGACCTTTGGTTTGCCTTCAGTGGGGATGATGTGTTTTGAGACCTGAAGATGCAACAGAAACCAACATTTTTGGGGCCCAAACTAAAACCCCTCCAAGAGCTTAAAAAAGAGTAAGACCTGCTGTGGAGATCAGGCAATGCTTTTAAGGGCTCTTCCAAGTGATGTGAGGCCCAGGGGTCCATGGGGAACAGCAGAAAGTCCATGGGAGATCTGCTAGAAACCATGAACAAGGTGGCCAGTCGTGCAGTCAATGGTGGGACTGGGAAGGAGCTGTCAACAAAAGCAAATACCACAGGATGAGCGCAAGCTGGTGGTGATGGAGAAAGCAGGGCAGGCAGGCCAAGCACACATCCGCAGTCTCTGTTGCTCAGGCACTGGTAACCATCGATAAATCTCTCCAAAGCTGGAAATAATCCTCGGTTACCAGATACTTGGCCAACTGGGAAAACCGTCCGGGCTGTACTTTATTGGGAGAATAACCTAAAGGCAGAGCAGGGGTGAAACAAACGCCCAGCAAACCCGGGTTGTTGCGTTAGGGAGCAATCCATGTGACCAGCTCAAGGGCTATCTTTGGTGCAAGTTCTCTTTTTCAACACCTGCCAAGCAGCATAAAATAAGTCGTAAAACACCCATTAACCCCAGGGGGCAGCGGCGTGAAATCCTTGCCGACCGTTTGAACACCCTGAAGCTTCGTGGCCCGGTCAGTTTGTCTCACAGTATCAACAAACAACAGGGTTCATGAAAGCGTGAGCAGATAAACAATTCTTGCTCGCAAATCCCAAGGGAGCTTTGCAGCACAGCCCTTTCTTGGGTGGCAGCATCAAGGAGACCTTGTGCTTGTGATTTTTCCCTTCTCACCCTGCGGGAGTTGCTCAGAGCTGGTGATTTCTGTCCCTTCAGCTCAACTGGTCACTGCACTGCTCTAGGATGTGCAAAATATTTGCCTTTTGGAATGTGTCAGCCAGGAATCATATCACTGCAGTAATAGTATATAAGCAGAAAGATGAAATAAAAGAATTTTTGGAATTGATGCATGGTGGTGCACAAAGAGGGAAATTTCCAGGTCATGGGAATGACCAGAGCATTTAAAATATACAGCTGAGGCTGAACAGCATGTTTGCCTCACTTAATTATTAAGGCGAGAACTGAACCTTTGTCATGGCTTTGCTGGGAAGCCTCATTCAAAGAAAGTTAGATAATAATCCAGGGAGCCATTTCTGAGAAGGAAACAGTAAGACAGGAAAGTATTTTTCTACAACTAGGTCATCTTTTAGCAATCTATTCTTTTAAACACTGATAATCCAAAAAGGACTTCAGTTTAGACCTCACAAGCCACACGAACAGATTGAACTGAAGGGGTGGGTTTGCTCTATGCAGTCAGTTAAGTTGCTAGAAGACATTGGAAAACATTGCTGTTTTGACATCAATGCCTCAAAATTCTGGAAAACGAGGAGCAATTGTGCGCCTTCTAACGGATGCTGACCCGATTTTCTTTAATTCTCAGAAATTTCTCCAAATCACATTTAAAATAGCATTGAGGGTGTTTTATAATGACAAGGAGTACTTCCAGAAGTGAAGAAGATTTTTGACCACTGTGGCTCTGGGCTGGGAGCAGCGTGGGGTGTTGGTCGAGAGGCAGCCAGAGACTTTGCGAGGTGCTGAGCAGCTCCCCCCACCACCACCACCACGGCTGCAGGAAGGGAACGACTTGCCCTGACACGTCCTGCCTTTGGGGGTTCTGGCCCTGCACACTTGTTCCTTTTTGCTGTCTCATTTCTGAAATCGCTTCTGGCAGGGCTAATCACCCTTCTCGTTTGCACATCGTGCCCTCTGCTGGGAAGGGAATGGATTAAGCCAGAGAAGAAGAAAACCCTCCTGGTTTGCTCTGGTAGATGCTGTGGCGCAGTGCGATGCTGGGAGGAGGCAGCAAATCTCGGCCAGCTCCAGGCTTGGTCCCACGATGGCACCTTTCACCTGTCACCTCAGTCTTCTGCCACACGATGCCCATTTATTCAGACATATTTTTGGGAGCTCTCCCTCACATGCTGCAACTATGGCAGATAAATCCTGCTGAGGCTGATTATCCATTCTTTTGTCCCAGGGATTGTTTGAGTTAGGGCAAGGAATTACGTTGCAATACAGCCAATGCTGGAGAATAAACCTGTCCCGCTTGTGTTGTGGTAAATAAACACCAACACTCATGGAAATTATTACTTAACATGAATATACATATAGTTTGGGGTATACAACTCCTTTTTTAAACTTTTAGCCCAAATGTGGGTTTGTTGTCCTTCGCTTGCGTTTGCATTTTGAGTTTTTGTATCTGTGAGCATGTTACTTCCAGTTCTCCGAGATCGAAAGCAGAAGCTCAAAAAATAGCACATCTGTCTTGGTTGCACACAGTGACCAGTTCCGGCCGTGACCAGAATGTGCTTCTGCTGCTGTCGGAGATTACAAAGCCTTTTGCTGCCCTGATTATTCCTGTTTAACGCCCGGACCTGAGCACGTTGCAGAACGGGGCTCCCAGCAACATTTCTAAAATGCTCTAGAGGTGCTGATCCCCTGACCCTGAGCTCATGTGGGTGGGGTACCATGTTTGCCTGGTCATAAAGGTTTGACAATCCTGCCTGATGACAGAATCATAGAATTGTTTAGGTTGGAAGGGGCCGTTAAGGTCATCTAGCCCAACCATCAACCTAACTCTGATAAAAAACCAGCACTAAACCCTGTCACTAAGCACTCGCAGGTAAATTGGGAGAAGTAAGTATTACAGCTGATCCTATCTCCTCAAACTATCCAAAACAAAACAAGCAACAAACCACAGTGATTTATTGCATTTAGTTTAAACACAACAGCACTGCTGCTATAACCCCCAGGGGAATGGGGGAAGGAGAATGATTCACCTACGGCTTTTCCAGAAGAAAGTGTTTTTTCAAGCAAAAATAATAGAAACTTGCTTTTTAAAACATGCATTTTATACAACTCCCTTAATTTAATACTTAGTGAGACTGAAGCCAGAGAGGTTCAATTTCCAGCCTCGGAAGGTCTCTTAAACGTAGTGTATTATTTGTTTGTCTCTAAATTGTGCTTGTGGCTTTGGTAGCAAAAAGGCTACCGGAGAAAAACAACATGAACAGGCCATTTTCTAACATTTTATAATTGCATTTTTTAATTGCTGTGCTCATGTGCCCGATTTGTAGAAGTGAGGTGGTCAATGTGGGACACTGGAGGTGACAGCAGGCTCCAGGGCTCAGGGATGGGTGGTGTGGCTCATTAGTTGATGAACACACGTACAGCACGCAAGATTAACGAGGGAGGAGAGGCTGTGATGACCTCGCTGCATGGGGCCAGGAGAGCAAGGCTCAAGGAAGAAACACATCGTTCCCTGGTGGGACTACATGGCATCCGCTCTTGTCCCCAGTATCCCTACCTTTAATGCAGCCTCCTGCCCTAACACCCCTCCTCCAGCTCCTCCCTCTGATCAACAGGGCATTCAAATGATTAGGAAATCAACATATAGGAAACTTCTCTGAAAATCAAGTTATTATGTGTGCATTCCTTGGAAAAGACCTAAATAATGAAAAGTTTAGCAGTTGAAAAATACACATACTCTGTTTTGTGACGCCTGAGTTTATGTTAATTATTAAGGTCCATGCACTACTGCAGCTGACTGGAACTTCTCTGGAGTTTTCTTTTCAGTGAAAAGTTGCATTTTCAACTAAATAAAGCCTTGCACAAATTAAAAATTCATTTTTTTTTTCTGGAAACTGAGAAAAAAAATTTGCCACCTAAAAAAAGAAACTTCTAGTTCTCAAAAACTCCTCTCATTGGACTAATTTTCTCAAAATATCTTTTCCATGGGGAAAAATACCCCTCTTTGCTTCCATAGAGGTGACCTCTAGGATCACGATTAACTCCCTTCCTGTGCACAGTCTTCTGCCAAAGCCATCAGCACAGCCAAAACCACCCCAAACAACTTCAGAATATTAGTGCTGGGGGAAATTATCAGTAACAGGTGCTTGCAGGAAAAAATAAAGCCCAGAGGTTAGATTACTCATGATTAATGAACATTACACACAACAGGGTAAGCAGGAGCATCCTGTCCAGCTTTCCTCACCCAAGGAGACCACACTGGAGCAGCAGGAGGTAGCTCATCTCAAAGTGTAGGGGTGCGCATACTGCATCTTACTAACTCAGAGCAAGTAATTGGCCCTGGGACAGATGTAATCAGTTGGTAGAAGGTTTGCACACCAGGTTTGTGTGAATCCTCACCTAGCGACTTTCCAGGCAGTCCTCTGACTGCTCTGGCATGGGACAACCAGGAGTAGCAGGGTGCTCCTGGCACCCAAGAGTCCTGCGCTACTCTGCAACTGGACTCTTGCTCAGGATCTGGCCCTGCTGGGAGGTGCTTGTGGGCAGCCAGGAGCTGCCCGTTTGTCAGGATGGTGTGACAATGCGTTCACCCCTGAAGACAAAATGCTGAAGGTGCAAACAGCAAGCCCGTAAGGGCAGGGGTCTGAACAGGGCTCCTGCCCGCACCCCGTAGACCTGAGTTTTTGCAAGGGCTGCTGCTGTGAGCGAACCCCTGTGCAACGTGGGTCACGCAGCCAGGGCAAAGCTCCCTCCGTGACATATGGTTTTCAATTTAACAGGAGATTACCAGGGTATCAGATGACACCGTGACTTGGAAGTCACCCTGCGGCTTGACGTTTGCAAGAAAAAGTGCTCCATTCCAGCTGCGTGACCCAGCACTCCCGGTGTCCCGAACATATATCTTACAATATAATTAGGGGAAAACCAGATTGCAGCTACAGATGCGGCACCAGGAGGCTCCACCCAGAGGGTCAAGCAGTACATTAAGGCACACAAGAATGTGAGGATGCAACAGGGATGGGGAAGGATCGGGGCAGAGCCGGGGTGAGCTGTGCTCATTGCTGCTGGCACCGGTCCCCTCCAGCCACCATGCTGCGTGGACATAACATCTTCTCACTTTATACAACGGATGACTTAATTTCCAGGCATTTTGAGATCTGTTTCATGATTAGCACTATTTGCGTTTGTGTTTCGATCCTGTTCGGTGCATCTCATCGATGAAACAGCTGCCCATTGAGGCTGGTGCCAGCGTGGATGGTCAGAGGGGGAATGCAGGCATTGCTGTCCCTGTTAGGGGATTAGTGAGTGATGCTTTCAACATCCAGCCAGCTCTGTGACTCCACCGGTGGCCTGATTGTGGCTTTTTCACAGTGAAATACATGCTTCCCAGTGCTACAGTGCCTCAGCAGGTGTAAGCCCTGTCAGTATGTCTTCTTGTTCCCCACAGACAGACATAAGCTGGTGAATGGGTGTAAACTCCCTCCACATTAACCACGGTTCAGCCAATTCCCTCATTAAGAATCCTTTTCACTAGGAAACACGGATTATTTCATCTAAACAAAGGAAAAATCCTCTCTTTCTTAATGTATTTATTCTTAGATACATTCTGATAACGAATAACTAGCCAGAACTTACTGGAAAGTCTGAATGAGTGAATGTGCCAAAAAGCAGCTCTTCAGGGACCCCACGTCCCAGCGCAGCCTCCGCAGGAAGCTCACAGCCCCACCACACGCCGAGCTGCGCTACCACAACTTAAAGGATCTCCAAGCAAGCCTCAAAGCCCAGAAAAAGAGGAACTGATGGGAAAACTTCCTTAATATCTCCTGATAACTTCTCTAGTTTTACTTTCCCTTGCAGACCAGGGTTAGCCTCAAAGTCCCTGTGCCAAGGGCCCATCTCAGCTGTGTACAAAGCTTTTGCAGCTCCCAGTGCTCTCCCAGTTGCAGCCTTCATGCTGCTGGGAGCAATTTCTGGGCTGTTTTAGCTGCCACCCAGCTCTGACACACGCTCCTTCACGGGACATTGCTGATCCTCAGTGATAGCCCTTTGACAACTTGCAAAGTGCCTGTTTGCTGGGATGGGATGGGATGGGATGGG
>VXAK01006356.1:276665-373922 GCA_013399435.1 Arenaria interpres | reverse complement strand
GGGATGGGATGGGATGGGATGGGATGGGATGGGATGGGATGGGATGGGATTATTCCTGCTCTCCGGGTAACGCTGTGTTGTCGGAGGGTGTGCAAAAGGAGCTGTTCCCCAGGACTGGCGTTTACCGACAATTTAACCCATGGCATCAATCCACAGAGGGACACAGCCCTGCATTCGGAGAGCCGAGCCCACCTCCATTTGCTGTAGCAGCACCTGAATGATTTATAATATTTAAAACTGGAGATGTGACAGACTGTACATTTCGATTCCTTTCTTTTCCCCTCTCTCTGATCTCCCTGTTTTCCTGAAATTAGGCTGGACAGGCACCCAAACCAGAAGCATCTGTTTCTTCTTTCAGTGTCAGCAGTGTAAATAAAGTGTATTTGTGATGTTTTGCTTTCATAAACATATTGTTTTTGGCTTTTCTCTTGAGTATGCTGTGGAGCTTTGCTGCAGAGCTGGACGGCCTGATTAGCGTAGCTCTGATCTGCCGCCAGGCAAACAGAAGTCTGTTTACAGAGCGGGGTAACCATTGGGAAGTGTGGGACCCTGCCTGTCATTACAGGAACTGTCATTTATCCCAGCCCTTTGCCGAAACAGCTCCTGGAATAGCAGCTGCTGAAGGGGTGATGGAGCTCGCAGGGGGCTGGGGGTGCTGGCACCCTGTGGTCGGCCACCACTGGCCATCCGTTGCCTTTCCATCCTGCTTCAACCTCTGTCGGGGCTGGGCTGCCTCCGCCGACACTCTCGCCAGCTAAAATCGTGCTTGTTGCCACGGTGGGGAGCCAGCATCCTTCTGGAAGGGCCGTTTGTCTGTCTGGCTGCCAGCCTGCACCGGCGAGTCCCCAGGGTGGGCTAAATCCTTCCTGGTGTGTCGAAAGGATCACCCAGGGCTCTGTCTGCAAGGGACACTCACCCCGCTAATCCCCAGAGC
The DNA here is from genome assembly GCA_013399435.1 of Arenaria interpres. Taxonomy (NCBI): domain Eukaryota; kingdom Metazoa; phylum Chordata; class Aves; order Charadriiformes; family Scolopacidae; genus Arenaria; species Arenaria interpres. The sequence continues at coordinate 372,988 of VXAK01006356.1, read as the reverse complement.
CCTGGGGCTGATTTTGGGTTGAGTAACCAAGTGCCTCGACGTTTTAAAACTCAGACAGATGCATAACCAGAGGAGGTAGCAGACAATTATTTAAATCTAAATTTTAGTTAATTTCTTTTTTTATTTTTTCTTCTTTTTAAATAGTGGAGTAGGAATATTTATTCACTGCGACTTTACCGGGGTGAGCAATGCTAACTAGCCTGCTTTTCCCAAAGAGGATTTTTAATGAGACACGCTGTGGCCTTGAGAACACAAAAAGCAGGCATTTTCCTTGTAAACACAGCAGCACAGTGGTTTGCTGGAATTCACCCCAGAACAGAAAAAAACCCTCAGGCTAAGAGGTCACACCATAAGCAGATACTTTACCATAGTTTACATTTTCAGATCTACAAACACGCATAAACACATCAGATTTTCATTTGCCTATGAAAGAAAAACGGTGGATGTGAATGCAGGCGGACACCGACCTCGGAGCTGCTCCGCTGAAGGGCTGGTTTTGGGACCTCCAGGGCTTGCAGACCCCAGTCCCACCCAGCTCCATGTTCTTCTCCTTGAAACCTCCTACACCTTTCAGACATCAGAGGGAGCAGCTTTTTTCCAGTCTCCTTTCCTTATGATGGGGTTTTTGCCCAGGTAGCCCAGAGGAGGGTGACGAGGAGGTGGGGAAGCAAACCCCGTTTACCCTCCAGACTGGAAGGGTCAGTTATGCTTCAAACTACCCCACCTGAGGGTGGGAGTGCTTTCTGCCTAATAAAAGTTGGTTGTGGGCACTGTTGATCATCTACGTGAGAAAATGCAGATTTGCCTGTTCCATGGCTGATTCAAGATGCAAGAGAAGCTCAGCCACAGAAATATAGAGATACTGTAGCATGGAGGGGTGTTTTATTCAAAGGGCAAGCTTTGTCCAAGGAGATAAATAACAAGGAATGGGAAAAACATCAAAAGGAGAGAAATTTTACAAAAAGAAAAAGGGCTTTTCTCTGAGGAGGCTGTAGTGAGTATCAGAGGGAGGAGGCATCAGTGTCTCTAGCCCGTACGGCTCATGGAGCTGCTGACCTTCAATCCAGGCAAAGCTCTGCTCCTTGCTGAGGTCAAAAGTTGTATTTGCTTTTTGAGAAATGCCTCAGAGATGCAGTGTGCTTTATCCAAAAGCAGCAACCCCGCATTTATAGGGGATGGGGACAGAAGGGAAGATGATTTCAGGCTAAAAGTGGTACGGAATAACTGCTTAAACACGGTCCCCCTGCACTTGCAAACCTCCTAAATAGCAGCTGGGTAAGGCAAAGCAGCCAAGCCCTGCTGTCACAGGGCAGCAGTGCTGCTCAGCAACGTTTTCATGCCAACTGACGACAAAAGCCAAAGAATCAGCTAGTTCTGACATTAACGGCTAGATGCTTACCCAGAAGAAGCTGCTCACCCAGGAAGCCCGATGCTCTGGAGATGGATCCTGGGCTAAAAGGCCAAACAACAGCTTGGGTTCTAATTGCTTCACATGAAGAAGGAGAGGTTGGAGGCTGGGAAAGCACCTTAAAAGCTGTCAGGTAGAAAGGTAAGAAAAGATCCCAACTTGAAACTACAGAATGGGCTCAGCCTACTTTCAGATTCCTGAGAAATTTGAGGCTCATGTTGCTATTTTTCCCCATCTTCCTTTATGTGGAAGGCAGCTGACATTACTCCTTTTAAGTATTTGTGTCTACAATATGCAACAGCCTATTTAAACATGATTTTTAGATTCAATTAGCTGCACGTTTCATTGACAAGACAGGAGTAACATAAAGCAGCTGAAAGAAGAAAGGCATTTTTGCATACCTACATGGATAAAGAGCAGAGATGAAAAGCAGATGTTGGAGGCAGCTGCATAAAGCAAATATTGAGTAGGCCAGAAAGGAGATCATAAAGAAATAACATCCCTAGAGACACGCTTCTCGAGCCCATCTCCGCATCACTGTTTGTAGCAGCCAGGTTTATAGGTAGCCAGGTTTGCAGACACCGCCTTTTGTCTCCCTGCTAGAGCCATGCCAGTTCGGAGCCGTGCCAATACCCCCAAACTGCAGAGAGCACCCGAGAGGCAGCGCTCCAACCTCCTCTGGGGCTGGGCAAAGGCTCCACGCAACCGCCCGATAAATCTTGTGAAACTCACCCTCTCCTCCGCATTATTTACTGGTTGCAGAAATACATGCTTAGAGATGTTGATCCTCACTGTGAGATAATATCTAGGGAGCCAAAATATGCTGCCTCCAAACAAACACGGTCACATATAAGCTTGTCAGGTGAGTACATTTGGAACAACTAAAGCTGTGAGGTTAAAAACATTAAGACTGTATTAAGACCTGTCCCAGTTTGAAGACATACGAGACCATACTGCCTTTTTTCCCCAAGAATATTAATTTCCAGCTTTAAAAATAATTTTCAAGCTATAGAAGTAGCACCTGAAAAGCAAAGGGCAACTTTTTCCACTTGCCTTCAGTGTCGAAACAAATGCACGCGCAATTTGTTCTGCGGCAGCTGAACACTCTTGCATGTGGGCTGATCCCCCACCGCCCCTGCGCTTCGCGGTTTCAGAAACTCAGCTGAACTGAGAGCAATCACACTCAAATTTCTAAGTTGCCCTACTTTGCCAGAAAGACTCTTCTCCCCTCACTCCATGGAGTGCGCTTACTTGAATTATGGTCAACCCGATTTTTCATTAAGAGAGAGGAAATGAGAGAAGAAATTAATCACAACTTCTACTCTCTCCTTCCCTTAAAGAGGGAAAAAAGCAACAAAGGGGGGGAAAAAGAGGATTACCTAGTTGCAAAATAAAAGTTCTTTGTTTTGTCTACCAAGTGATCTTTTTCATGAAATCCTTCAAGATCATTGCTGCTAATTAAGTTACGGACAGACATCTCCATGCAGCCTTTTCTGTCAGAGGCCACTCTCGTGGTCATTGTGCGTGTCCCCTGCAGATGTCAGAACCACACCGTGTCCTGCTGCAAGGCCCCCGGTACATGCCCTTCCCTCCCTGCCGCAGCGATGAGCAGGAGTTTCCACGCCAGCATTCATTACGCTTGATGAGCAAAGGGCACGTTCCCCGCTAAACCCACTAAACCCCAGACTTATACCAGTAACCCAAGGGAAATGAACGCCAGCCCTGCCCGCAGGTTTGTGACAGGGATAAATGCCCAATTCTTTCCAGAGACTTTGGAGTATCACTGTCAACCAAGGGCGGAAATCAAAGTTAGGCCTTTGAAGGAAATAAAAATTACTGCATTTTACTCGGTCAAGTACAGGTTCATCTGTTTTCTGGCTAATAATGCTCACTTGTTCTCACAAAAGGAAGACAAATGCCTAGTCTGTTCATAATCCAACTTCAGAAAATTCTGCTTACTTCTTCCTCCGAGCAAATAAGAGTTCAGGATAAGGCAAACAATGTTATTCGTCATTTGAGCATTTTTAGTCAATCTCCATACACAGTGTATCTGCTGGTACAAGCTCTTTCTCTGCTACATATCTGTCTGCCTCATTTAAGCCCCCTCAAACCCTCCCTAAGGAAAGTGATGGTCAAATGTGTATCAAATAAACCCCTTAATTATTTTTTTTCCTGTATAAAAATGAGAAAACAATACCAAGCTGTAGGAGATCGAAGCTTGCTCATGTATTCCACTGCAGATCAAGGCTATGTGACCCAAACTACCAAGAAGTCCTCCCAATGTCTTGAATAGACTTTCACTGCAAATCGATACACTGTGCTTGGGAACTGAAGAAAGAAAAAATTCACTTTCCTTTTGATTTGGTGATTTTTCCTTCCCCAGCCTCAGGGATGTTCCTGGGGAACATGCTCTAACACTGAAAGCACGAGGGGCAATCCAGCCTTCCCACTGCATGGAACTGCTTCATCCAGTTATTTCTAAGGACTGAAGATGGTTTCGCCCCAAATTTAATACAAAACACAGAAATGAAATCTTTTTTCCCTAATAAATAAAAGCTATGATAATTGCAGTACAGGATGTGCAGAGATCTGATGATTAAATACACCATGCAATTATTTGTCCTACTCAATACAATATAAAACTTTAGTCAAGTTCCTGAGTTACAAAACTGCTTGTCAGGGTCAGTTTCTCTTTGACACAAATGTTGAAGATGCCACATTTCATTGTCTGCAATAATTCTCCAAGGAGAGAAATTCAGGCAATGAAAATAGTTTGGCATTTGACCAACTATTTAGAATATTTAACAATGACCTTGAGAATTATAGAAGGATCCATTTAAAGCCCTAGGTCAAGAAAAAAAAAAAAGGGGGCAAAAATACGTTTCCTTGCAGAATCTGGTACTAATGCTTGTTTACTGCAAAGTTTATCTCAGATATGCTCTGTACACAATGAAAATGAGCTTAAATAAAAAGGAAAAAGAAACAAGCTTAACTCCTTGTCTCAGAATTACTCTGTGACCCTGCATGTATTTGGAAATTAATTTAATTTCCAGAATACCTGATCGATTCATTCCAAAGAATCATCCAAAGAATCGACCATTCATTCCACACAGTTCCTCAGAGCAAGGAGAGCGACTAGACTTGATTAAGTGGAATTTTTTTTAATTTAATTTTATTTATGAAAAGGATATTTATGGCTTATTGCATTTATGGTAGGTCCAGCTGGAAGAGTAAATGAGCCACGGATCTGCCTTAGACAAGACCACTCAAGGCAAAGCTCCCAAGTGAATATACCAAAGGCATTGGTTTCTGAACCTTCTAGGCAAGGGCAGGGCACTTGGAGAAGCCCAAAGGACAAGATCAGAGCCGTTGACAAAATGCTCCTGGGGACCACCAGCAGCGCAGGACCCAGGCCGGGTGTTAGGGGAATATATGCACTTGTCAAGTATCATTTATCCTTTATGGCTTCCTACCCATGACCACACCGTAGAGGGAGTATATTTGGCTAAAGGGAACAGAAAGCCACTTCCCTGTCCAGTTCAACTGGGCACCACAGGGCCACCTGGGTGGGGATGGAGGTGGGAGAAGGGGACACACATCAGTCTGGAGTCTCTGTTCTCTGGGTTTTGGGCACAGACGGTTCAGGCTGGTGCTTTCCCCATCGCCTTTAAACTACAACTGCTTCTACTTTGCATTTTCAGTGTGCATCTCTTTGCCACGTATTAGTGTTTGGAAACACCAGCACAACTTCAGCAAATTTAAGGCTTATTTGGTAAAAAGATTTTAATTTCATAGGTATGTAGTGACCTGCATGCCACTGTGATACATTGCTTATGTGTTAAAACTGTTACTTTCTTCTTCTAGGAACCTGAAAAACAACTCCTGGAGCACCAGGTGTTGCTCTGTGTTTCTTCAGCATGGTTTTTGTGGTCCAACAGACAGGAAAAGGAGCTTTTTGGTGGGGAGATCCTATTTGTCCTTACAGACCAGTGTAGCTGGCTACTTAACGTGTGGTCCTCTTTAATGCTGCGAAGCTGTGTGACTTCCTTTTCCCATATTATGGGCCCTGCCAGATTTCCTCGTAGCAGGTGTAGCCCTGGAGAGAGAACCCACACGACAGCGCAGATGTGCTTTGGGTCAAACTGCAAAGAAATGTGGATGTCTCCAACTTGGAAAGCTCAAAAGAGGGCAGGAGGACAGACGTGGTGGCCCACGGTGCTCAAGGTCAGGTAAGTATGTTGGGATCCTCTGTGCTTTAACCTCTGTTAGGGCTCATTTGATTTTTTATGGACTACAGACTGTTGGCTGCTTACTCGTGTCCCAGGAGCACAGAGATTAGAAAGGAAACTATAACCATCTGGGTTTTGCCAGCACAAGACTCTTTGCTTCAGTCTCTGCATTTAGTTTTGCCCACGGCTTTTCAGATGTAGTGGATCTTCCTCAGCTCCCACTCGCTCACTGATGCTCTCCCCATAGGTTAACAGAGGGATCTGGGAAACGCCAAAAAGCTTCCAGACTTCCAGTCACAAGCCACAAACAAAGATAAACCAAATCATTTAAGCTACAGTACATTTTCCACTAAATGCCCTTGTATACTATCACATTTCTGCTCCATTTGTAGGAGCTCCCTCTTCCAGCAGGACCCATGGCTCAAGCTTGCGTCCATACCCAGTCTTTACAGACCTAGAACCAACCTTCTTCCCAGACACAGCATAAACCTAGTAGGTTTTTTCCCCCCAAAAAAAGCTTTCTGGGGAAAAAAAGAAAACTCTAAAACCAACAACATTTTTTTTATTGTCTTGCACCTCTGAGGAGGCTGTAGGAAACCACGTCATGGATCAACACTTCGAAGTATTATTCAAACAAAGATCAAAACAAGCCCTCTGAATCTAAAAAGCACATAGAAAGTTATGCAAACAACCCCAAGGAGATCCAGGAATGCCACCAGGCTTTGCAGGGCCTCTGCTGAGCCACAGCACGCCTTGACAGACAGAAGCGTTTTGTGTAAGTTTGGTCATTTAAAAACATACGAAGGGAAAAGTGTGACCAGCAGGGTGAGGGAGGTGATTCTACCCCTTTACTCCGCTCTGGTGAGACCTCACCTGGAGTACCGCATCCAGCTCTGGAGTCCTCAGCACAGGAAGGACATGGACCTGTTGGAATGGGCTCTGCAGAGGCTACGATGATGATAAGAGGTCTGGACACCCTATCCTATAAAGACAGGCTGAAAGAGTTGGGGTTGTTCAACTTGGAGAAGAGAAGGCTCGAGGGAGACCTTATAGCAGCCTTCCAGAACCTAAAGGGGGCCTACAGGAGAGATGGGGAGGGACTTTTATCAAGGAGTGGAGCGATAGGACAAGTTTTAAACTGGAAGAGAGGAAATTTAGATTAGATATTAGGAAGAAATTCTTTCCTGTGAGGGTGGTGAGACCCTGGCCCAGGTTGCCCAGAGAAGCTGTGGCTGCCCCATCCCTGGAGGGGTTCAAGGCCAGGCTGGATGGGGCTTTGAGCACCTCCTGGTGGGAGGCGTCCCTGCCCATGGCAGGGGAGTTGGAACTGGAAGATCTTTAAGGTCCCTTCCAACCCAAACGATTCTATGATTCCATAAAAAGTAAGTAGAAAATAATCGAGGTAAGAGTGAGCCAAGCAGCGAGAGGCTCATCCACGGCCAGTGGAACTGGCCATGTTACAAAGCTCAGATTTGTTCAGTTTTGTGTGACCTGGCCAGAGACAAGAGGAATTTGCCGCACAGACCTGAGCTCCTGTTCACACCAAGGCTGCCCATGGCAAGTACAATACGGTCCCTTTTTTCTGTGATTCAAGACAAGAAATCTGGGTGAAATTCACCTGAGCCCCTGGCAGGTTTTCCCATCATCTTTATACTTACACCTTGTCAATCGCAATTTCCCTTCAATTTCATAAAATGTATACATGCTATATATTTATTTTCTGCAATATTCACACTATTTTTTAACTCACTTGGTATGTTAAATACTTATTATTGTCAACAATGTGGTTTCAAAACAATTTTTTGGATGACTTTGTGAACTGGTTGCCAGCTGGACAGAATGCGGAACCTAGATCCAACTTTCTATTAAATGTTTTTCAAAGAAAACAAGATTTCTTTAGGGATATGGAAAGTTTTTCTATGATTTTAATTGATTTTCCCCTCTATCCTCAGTTTTGGCATCTGACATGGATTCACCCGGACTTGCTGACGGACGGCAGGGACACGGGGGGTCAAAAGAGCGTGTTGAAGACAAAACCCGCCCCGGCAGCTGTCAGGCATCGCTGTTAACGAAGGAGAAGAGAAGCAAAGGCTGTGTACGTACAGCACAGGCGAAGAACTAGCTTATCATGAATATTAAGGTCACAAATTAAAAAAGCATTGATTACCAGAATAAAATAAATTATCTCCTCCAACAGTGAGCCCAGTGTAACGCCCAGGGCTCCGGGGGGACTGCGGGGAGGAGCCGGGAGCTATCGCTGCAGCTGCGGTGGTGTGACAGCAGCGCGGCTGAGCGACGTCCCGCCGGGCTGGCAAAGTCCCTCGGGTACGAAATGCCAAACACGTCCACCTCGTACTTGGAAGATAAAGCACATGTTGAAGATTGCACAAGCAACAAGAAGCGGTCGCATGAGGCTGCGTTAATCACTTACATGTGCCTATTATGAGTTAAAAAGGCTAAAAGGAAGGCAAAGATCAAGTGAGATGACTTCGTTTCATACTTTTCAGCAACACCAGTGTAGATATATTTTAAATCCTGAGTGCATGAGCTGTGCTGTCACGTGCTGTCACACCCCCACGCCACTTGCCATGGGGCTGCTGAGCACCCACGCACCGGTGAAGGCTGCATAAAACCCTCCCCAGCCCTGGAGCACATTAGTGGATTAAGGAAAGCCAGGGTGAGACCTACAGCCACTCAATCCATGTCATTCTTCTGCAGCCAGAAAGTTGTCCCTTGTCCCAGACAACCTGTTGCACCCTGGCGCAGCTCCTCTAAGGACAGTCACTGGGGGATGATCCGCAGCACCCGCAGGGACCACGGCTGCAGCAACACAGAATAAGACTTCACCCAACACCAGGACAGTAACAACCGACTGGGAACAATTCCGTGAAGGAAAACCACACCGTTGCTGGTTTTCAGTGCAGCTCTGTACTGCAGTGTGGCTGGGCAAGTGCAAGGTGATGCTCTTCAAGCTGTTCCAGCAACTTATCCCTTAAGAAAAATGTATCACCCAGAAAGCAAACAGAGAGCATTTGGCGATAGCTGCAGCTGCGGTGTTGGCTATGAGAAGCATTTTATGGGTCTGCCTAAATATTTGGGTTTCTGCTCTCTTGCACGTTTCCATCAGCCTTCTAGTCATCCTGCAAAAACAGAAATTCCTCTTTTAAGGAGATAATTAACTAAGCCTGAGCAGCTGCAAGGAATCAAACACGGCAAAAGACACTGAAGCCAGCAGTGCTGGTAGCCAGATGATAAACTGTTTAGAGTTGGAAGGGACCTTAAAGGTCATCCAGTTCCAACCCCCTGCCCTGGGCAGGGACACCTCCCACCAGACCAGGTTGCTCAAAGCCCCGTCCAACCTGGCCTTGAACCCCTCCAGGGATGGGGCCGCCACAGCTTCTCTGGGCAACCTGGGCCAGGGTCTCACCACCCTCACAGCAAAGAATTTCTTCCTGAGAACTTATCCAAATCTCCACTCTTTCGATTCAAAGCCACCTCTTGTCCTATCACTACATGCCCTTGTAAAAAGTCCCTCCGCAGCTTTCCTGTAGCCCCCTTTAACTACTGGAAGGCTGCTATGAGGTGTCCCCAGAACCTTCTCTTCTCCAGGCTGAACAACGCCAACTCTGTCAGCCTATGCTCATAGGAGAGGGGCTCCAGCCCTCTCAGCATCTTTATGGCCGTTCGCTGGACCCCCTCCAACAAGTCCATGTCCTTCTTATACTGGGGGCTCCAGAGCAGAGAGGCACTGGGATTTCACCCCACGTATGGCTACACCTCTCGCTGCACAGCTCTTCAAAACCCATCAGCCTGAGTACAGCCGCTCATCACTGCCCTGGACATGTCCTTTATAGCTCGTGAGTGAAAATGTTCATCAAAGAGACCATTAAATCAGACAAAGGGACACGCTGCCTGGCACCATCTGTTACAGTGCGTTGGATGAGCACCAAGAAGGAGGAATCACTGTCTGATGACTGAGTAACTTCCAGTGCAAGAGCCATTTGGGTAAATAAAGCTCGTTAGCTTTCTCTGTACCTTCTCCTCTGCTGTTAAGCAACTGGTTCCCATTACTGACACGCAGAGGAATGATCACCTGGAGGACCAGATATTGCAAATAGAAGCAACATATCAAAAGGTGATCTGGAAAAAAGGTTTCAAATTTAAAACTGAGCATGGTGACAGCTGTGAGGCTGACTGCTTGCCTCTCCAAATCAAGACATCAAAGAATCTGTTTTGTTTGCTCTGGCTTCCAAGAGAAATAATTCACAATATTTCAGGTAATAATCTGCTGTGGCAGCACTGCACAGGTTCCTCGTACACTTATTTTTTTAGGGGGAGATAAGTCTGTGAGAGCCAGCTTTATGTGTGCATTAAAAAAGAGAAGCCTCCAAGCTAAAATTGCAAGAATAGTTAACGAGTTACACAACCACAGCTCACTTTTCAGTATTATATGAAAAGCAGAAGGAGAACACATTTGCAGTGACCCTCAGAGACAGAATTTGGCAAAGCACTAAATGCTCTTGGTGAAATAAAACAGTTGAGGGAACGACATGCCCTGCAATCCTTTTGCTTATGATATCAAGTATAATATTCAATGGTCTTCAGAGACTGAAAACTGCTCTGCTGTTTTTGGATTAAAATGAATTGATTCAACTGTAAATTAACAGCAGATGACTTGTGGGGATGTTTATTCCCATATTTACAGTTTTGGACTATTTTTCATGCTTTAAAAGCATCAGAGCAGAAGGCAGCTTGGGCAGGACTCACCTGGAGCTCCAGGTAGACAGCAAGAGCCACTGTTACTGGCACCTGGTTTTAGCCATCACTTGGCAATACCACTCCAACCCCCCCTCAAATATATAAGTGCAAGCTTAAAAATAAGCAGATGCTTAACTTCTGTAATGGGCTGGGGTATGATTGAGCGTGTGCTGAAATGTTTTGCTGACTCAGAGCCCAAGCCCTTACACCGACAGAGAATGGGTATTTATAAGGCACAGGTGAGCCCCGACCGCAGCTGAAACAGCACTTCATAAAACCAGGGCAGAGCAGGCAGCTGCCGACAGAGCAGCAGGAGCTCCTCGGCTCGGGATAAAGAATCAAGGGTCGCATCCTGCTCACGTGTGTGCTGCTGCAAATCTCCAGGGCCAGCTTTGCCACGGATGTGAACAGGCACAGCTCCGAACACGGGTAAAACACATCCACTTGGGCAAGCTTTTAATCAGTCCCTTTCAAAGGTCTGTACCACTCTGAGCTGGAACGAAAGCATGAGTTACCACGAAAAAAGTCGTAATTCGCTCAGCTTTTGACAAATCAGCTCTGCTCTGCATCAGTCCCTTTCTTCCTACATTGAGTTTACATGTGCACAGTAGTTAAAAATAAGATGTCTATTAAAAGAGGCTTATACCTGAGCACCAAGTGGCTGCTCTTGGTGCTGCCCGCTTGATTCCCGGCCAACCCTCAACACTCGGCTGCTCTTATTTTGCCAGCTATCCAGGTATTCTGGCAGCCTGGTGAGGAAGCTTTAGCATCAGAGGGGGTGGGCTGCTCAGAAACCAAATACTGCCCTTGCTCTCCAAAATTTGGCAGTCTTGTTTTGCATTAGCAATTTTAAATCCCAAAGCTAATTAAAAAAATTTAAAAAATGAGAAAGGAATTACCAGAGCTCCTGATATAAGCCACATTTCCATGGGCTTGGATTTTCTTTGGAGTAGGGGTAAAGAAGGGTTGTTCTTCACTATCCCATTGCCTGCTGGCTCAGTCATTCCCAAATTTCCCCATGAGTTTGCAGACTTGTGCCACGTGAGCCCACCTCAGACCAGGGTGAATCCCAGTCCCTGCGGCATTAGGTTTAGTGACGCTCCCTTGGTGCTGTGGTTACACTTCAGCCTTTCCTTAACCAAACTCCTGCTTGACCTTGTCTAAGGACTGAGATAAACCAGCAAAACTCCACAGCCAGTTCTGCAAGAGGATTACTCATTCATTTCACCTGCCTGTTGTAGTCTCTGAAATTTCCGCACTTGCAAGAAAGAGCAAGAGGCATCTCCCACTCCCTTCCCCTGGCCCAAGGAATGTGGAATTTTATCATATCAACGTGATACTGTGAACCCAATCTGACTTTTTCTCAGGCAACAAGAGTTTATCAAATGCCATGCATTTAGTACTACACCCACTGCCCCTCTCAGCTACATTGCAGCACGGCTGCGTCCCCAACAGCTCTTCATTCACAGGTCTATGCTGCCTGATGCAGAGCTGAGACAATTGGGCACATTCACCACTTTGCTGGTAAATGGGCTATGAGGACAGGCTGGGAGAGTTGGGGTTATTCAGCCTGGAGAAGAGAAGGCTCCAAAGAGACCTTATAGCCCCTTCCAGTACCTAAAGGGGGCTACAGGAGAGATAGGGAGGGACTCTTGATCAGGGAGGGGAGCCATAGGATGAGGGTTTTAAACCTTCGGGTTTTAAACTGAAAGAGGGCAAATTTAGATTAGATATTGGGAAGAAATTCTTTACCCTGAGGGTGGGGAGACTCTGGCCCAGGTTTCCCAGAGAAGCTGTGGCTGCCCCAACCCTGGAGATGTTCAAGTCCAGGCTGGACGGGGCTTTGAGACATCCTGGTCTAGTGGAAGGTGTCGCTGCTCGTGGCAGGGGAGTTGGAACTGGATGATCTTTCAGGTCCCTTCCAACCCAAACTGTTCTATGATTCAATGAATTATCATGGGGAACTTATTTTTACAAATGCACCTGTGGGTTGTAGCTGGTTGACAAATGCTCGTACCTCAGATGGCGGTTGAGGACAGGCAGTACAAGTGAGACTATTCTCTCTCCTGTGAGTTCAAAGTGGCTGGCTTATCTGACCACACAGTTTTTTGTCCCTGCCCTCAGCACCACTGCTGTAAAATCAACAAGAAGCAAACCAGAAATAGCTAATGTTCTCCATGGTAACATCCAGCAAACTCTGGGAGTCGGGGTGTCTGCCAGCGGTCTGCGGGAGTGAACTGATTTGCACTACGTGATCTGGGTTTCCGAGCAAGTCCGAGCGGTGCCTGTAGCTCCCCGGCAGCTCAGACACCGGGCTTCGTGCAGGGACACCTGAGCTGAACAAAGTCTCCTCAGTCCTAGGAACAGTGCAGGGCTGTCAACAGGCTGGTCCTACCCGGCTGGCAGGCTTCATTTCTCAGCAGAGTTAATTAGCAGAGGATAAGCTGCCTCTTCAGCAGTAGCTCAAGTCTCTGCACAGCACTACCCTGTAATATTGTCACGCATTGACAGATCCAGGACCCCCCTGCACAACAGAAAAAGTAGGTACGTCTGGAGGATTTGTTTCTAATGCAAGGCCACATTTGCAAATGCACACAAAACTGCTAGGAAGATGCTCCAGAAACACTCATGGAAATGTTTAAAAGGTTCATCATGTTTGGGGGCACCTACTCTGACAAAAGAGCTGACCTTCAGGTACTGAGCACCTGCATTCTGAAATCAGGTCTCCAAAGCACTCACAACCTGCTGTTGAACCTCCTACATACTGATTTCAGGTCATCAACCACACGAATCCACACAACCGAATGGGCCTTGACACTGCTGCTTCTGCCTCATTTATAAGAGGGAGGCAATCCGAAGAGGAACACAAATTATCAGGTTACTTATTTTATCTCATTAGAGGCAAGAGGAAGACAGATTTTGCTGTGTGATAGGGTCACAGAGAAAACAGCAAGAACAGCATCCTAAAAACATCAGAGAGGGAATAAGCAGATTTGAAGAAGAGAACAGGAATATCTGGATCAGTCCTCTAAGGGAGAAGATACTTGCTGCTTCCAAGGCTGAAGAGTTTCTCAGCCATGGCAACAAGAGAAAGGCTGTGGGCACTTCTCAGATGAGTTTCTCTAATATTAAAAGGGAGAAAAAATGGGGGATTTTTTCGAGCAGCTGGAAAACCTGCATGTTAGAGATGAGCCCAAGAGTGTGAGTAACCCACAGCTATGTTCAGAGAGTGTTGGATTTAAGCCTGTGTCAAATGACTCTGACATTTCCCCCTGCTCAGGCAGGCTCGGTGGCTGCATGGAGCTCTGTGCTGCCGCGGTAGATGGCTGCAGGTCCCCAAAGAGTTAAAGTCATGTTTATACTATTTTGCAGTAATTTTGGAGCCATAAAACACAGAGCTGAGCTTCCTCTGAGTTTACAGCTTTGGATCTCATCCGCTTGCTCAGACTACATCTCCTAGTATTTATACCTGCTTGCACTTGGCACTAGTTTCAGCGCCTTTTCCAGAACCCTGATTTGCTTGGTTTTAGGAAAAAAATCTCTCAACTTTACAGAAACATGATAGCTCAGCACGACACCCAGCAGTTTAATTGGGTCCACTGGAAAATGTAGACATCATCTCACTAAACTAATATATTGTCTGTCATCAAAGTCTCCTCAAGGAGACACCAAAGTGATGCTTTGCCCCATCCTCGCAGAGCTAAACACATGGAGCTGTGACTCCTCTCAGGAAGCTGGACTAGATGATCGTTGTATATCTCTTCCAATTGAAATATTCCTATTCTATTCTATTCTATTCTATTCTATTCTATTCTATTCTATTCTATTCTATTCTCTCAGCTACAGGAAGGGGCTGGAGATGGGTGTGTTGGTAAGACAGCCCGAAAACCCACAGGTGGGAACACCCTCGCAGCTCTTCTACAGACTTTCTGTTCTGAATCACAAATGTGGGTTTCTTTATGACAGAGGTGGCTACTTCTTCAACACACAGAAAATAGTATTTATTAACTGAGTTATCCACAGGACTGCTGCTAGCCAAACACCGATACTGTTGTGAGATTGCAAGAATGTGTTAAATTATCTGCTTTCCACTAATAAGGAAAGCCAGGAAAAAGGCTCATGGAGAAGTCTAATTTTACCTGAAAATCAAGCCGAACGAGTTTTTCTCTCCCTGCTTCTGTGTGCTTCTGTAATGGAATGAGTTTGAATCTGGAGGTATCAAATTCGTAGCAGTTTAAATGTTAAACGGGGACTGAAAAAGCAGAGCTTTTTAAAAGATTTCATTGAATGTTGTTTTTCCTTGCACAGTCTCCCTGCTTGTGCAAAGGGCACATACGCCTTTTTTACAAGTGGTCTATTCATAGTGAAACTGGCTACTAGATCTCCCTCCGCTCACAAAGTTGTTGGTCCAGCCCCAGTCCCTCAGTTTCATTAAAAGGTTTGTGTTTGGTGGACACGCTGTGGGCTCCTTTCATCTCCCAGCCCCCGTTCGGGCTATTTTTAAACATCAGGTTCAAGCGCTGGCTTGGGCAGAGCTGCCACCGCTACCGCTGTGCCCTGCGTGTTTCTGTGGACCTGCTCAGCTAAAAGCCAAAGCAACCTCACTGCTTGATGTGGTGTCCTTGGTCAAGAGCTCAGAGCACGCTCAGAATCAATGCAGCTCAGGATATCCTCCCAGGTCGATGAAGAAAAACTCACCCAAATAAACAAAACAGTGAGTGATGCACCGAGTGATGGAATCTCTCGGGACAGATGGGTGAAAGCCAGACTCCTGCTGCTCTCCGCCTGAGCTGGAGACCAACTGCAGGTTGCTGCATGGGGAGTTTTGGTGAACAGGGATTTTGCTGTATCTATACTCCAGGGCTTGTTTTGGGCACTTGATGGGGTTTTTATATTGTTTCTCCCTATTTGTGTAGCAGGTTCCTGCAGCATTCCCTTCTGCTCCTTCCATGGGACCACCAGCTCCTCCCTGGAGGAGAAGGGACCAGAAACTTGCCTTCTTTTCTCCCTGCCCAGTTTCAAACCTCCCTTTAGAGATCAGGGGCATAGGCATCGTACTCTGTGCTTCTGCCAGACGGAAGACAGTTCTGCCTGCAGCCAGGAAAAGTGCCATTACTTTGTGCTGGGTGCAGCCAGTCTGTGGGTCAGGCTGAGCTTTGGGCTGTGCCCAACGTTTCTCTGGGGCCAGAGAAATCTTGAAAGCAAATAACTCCAGGAGTAAAACAAGTGGTCAGTTAAGTCGGCAGATTATGAGCTAGTACCCACATTTCAAATCTCTTTTTCTCTGCACTACAAAGGTAAGCGACAACAGCTCCCAAATTGCTTTTCAAAATTTTCTCAAAAACTGTCCCACGAATCTCTGTTGCTGTCATTTTTCATGGAAGCCTTTGAAATCTGGCAAGAAAAAAACCCTCTGAGCTAGATAAACTCCTTCTTTGTAAAGACTTAGCCAATTTTTCAAGTTCTGACACCTGCTGTTTATCATCCTGTGCACCAAAACGGAGTGGCAGCTTGTGGAGAAAGCAACATACTTGCTGGTCCAGAAAATGTGCAGAAAACTGAAATAGAGGCATTTCTTAACTTCGGAATGCTCCGTTTGCAGTCTAAATTGACACCACTGATTTCTCCACACCTGTCTAGGGTTAAGCCACTGGGTAGGAAGAAAATTCTAAATGAGAGTGTGGGAAATTGTTCTTATTTGCAAAAGGAACTTGTACAAGCCAACAAAATGGTCTCAAAACCCTGTCTGTGTCAATGCTGCCAAGGCAGTTCTGCAAAACACAATCAGTTTTTACAGTAAACCCTTCCTCATCCTTTTCTGAGGAGTTTCTTCCATAACTGAAACTCCTCCTGCACAGGCTTTGTAAATCTGATGGCTCAAAACACTTGAAATTTTTCAGTGTAAGGTGTATGGAGAACTGTGGATTGGAATCATAAACAGCATAAATAGTTTCCAGTTGTTCGCATCCAGAGGGTCTAACCCGTGGTGTAGATAAAGTTATTGAATCTGCTGGCAGGGCTAAGCGACACACAGAAAGCAAGGAAGCTTTTGAGAGTTATCACAAGTTTTGTGAATTCAAATGCCCATCTGTGAATGACAAGATTCAAGATGTAGTCATGATGGCTCCAGGATATGTTCTTTCTGCAAAGCTTTCCCTCAGAATGCAACGAACACATAAATCAAAGTGAATCACAAAAAATATTCAAGAATTTCACAAGATACAATACATACCTTTAGACTCAGGCTTTCCCTTATTTTCTCTGGGAAAATATACAGTGCACAGTTCAGAAAAGTTGATATAAAATACTCAGTCACTTCTTTCAGGTTCCCCTGGCATTTTGAATAGCCTGTATTAATATTTCCGTAAGTCCTTTTCTAGGGGCTGACTATGGGGAGCCATCTGGACGTGTCAAACACTGCTTGTACCTGTTTCCCCCCAGAAGATTTGAAAGAAACAGTAAATTGGGATTCCTTGCCAGATCCTGCCCCAATTTGCTGCTGGTGTGCAGGAGGGCTGGCTGCTCCAGGCAGCAGAAAAGCCTCGCAGTATGCCCGGCTGACCCACCGCACGTCAGATGACAGGCCGCCCAGCTAAACACGGCAATGACGTCTTGATTAGAAAAAAGAAAACATCAATAAATGTTGGAGACCAGCAGCTGGTAAATCTATACATAGGAAAACAAATAACCACGAGCTTTGATTGTTCAAGTTCACAGCAGAGATTACTTACCTTGGCAGATACATATTCAAGACATACGGCTTGTAATTCCTTAGCTAGTGCTAAGCAAAACCATGTGTTCTTCTAAAACAAGGGGAAAGTTTAACTCCAACACCATGCAAAGACAGAGCTATGGTCATAACTTGTGCTTGTAGCAAACCCAAACTGAAACAAGCCGAGCAAAAGGGTGCCAGAGCGAAGAAGAGCAAAGACTGAGCAGCAGCTTGGAAGGGAAGCAAACGGTGGGTTACAGCTCTTGATGGAGACAGAGAGGTGTCCACTTGACCACAGATATGCCCATGGCAACGTTGGGTGAAGAACAGACTATATAATCATAAAGCAGTCCAAGGATGGGAAACACAGGACTTTAAAGTCAGCTTGCTGTCATGGCACCCTCACGCAACCCAAACCAACTGCAGCAGTAGTGAAGTTGAGCCCAGGCACTGGGTAAATTTTTCCTTCCATCAGATAGCAGATTCTTCCTTTCTCCCTTTCCAGATAAAGGACCATTATCAAAAATGGTTCTAAATCTGCTGCAACCACTGTTTACCACTCAGAAAGGCCCTGATTTTGTTCATTTTCCACAAACTGTATTTTGTTGGTGCTGCTGAAAGCTTAGACTTGAACTGCCCTTCGGCAACACTGTCCTCATTGAAAGATAATGCAGTCAAAAAAACAAATAAAAGCCCACGAAAAAGAAAGAGATTGAGAAACACGAACAGTGCGTTGAACCCTGGGCTGTGCTCACCACCAGCCGGGCCAGCAGCCATCCCTCTGCCTTGGCAGCAGCTCCCCAAGCGTGGGCACGGTATCAGAGCTGGCAGCTGCCAGGAGTACGTGCAAAGTTCTCCTGGGATTAAAGACTCATCCTTCATCCTTAGAAATCAGCAGAAGCCAAGTTTAAGTGTGAAGAGCCAACAAGAAGGAGAAGAGGGGGAAAAGAAAAGGCTACAGTTTTCTATCACTCACATTGCAAACAGATGTCGCACCAATACCAGAGCAGGGCACCCCAGCCAAAGAGGTGAAATCATACTTCTCAAGGGGATTTTAGAAATAAGTCATTCACTCCAAGGTGAGGTGGAGGACCATGTTCTTGGCAGTCGAGGGCAGCCTGTACCAAAAAGCTGTGTAGAGAAAGGGGGGTGACGAGGAATTTGGAAACAGTTCGGGAGGATTTGGAAGACGGTAGGAGAGGTGGCTTGGGAAAGCTAAAGAAAACAGAAAGAGGGGAAGAAATGTTTACAGAAGAGGTGTAACAACAGTTTGACAGAGAAAGGAGAGTCTCTGGCAACTATTTCTGGTCAGAAAAATGTTAGTAGGATCAAAGAGGTACTTAGGGAGGCTCTGCTCCTTTTCAAACTGCCCTGAATGGACTACACTCAACAAAAGTGACAGAGGTAAACCCTTTAATAGGGACCTTGTAATGTAACCGTGCTATTTAAAGATGTGTCAGCATTAGGATAAATATAGCATCCACTAGTAATGATCTGAGAAGTCACTTTAAATTCACATGAGAATATATATCACAAACTCCAGCAGAGTCCAGCCGTGCTACTGCCACAGCGAGAGCTCCCAAAGCAAAATTTTCCTGAGCTGCTGCAGAAAACTGCGCTGCGACGGCTGGAGATGGGGCTCGGTCTGAAACTGGTACCGAGGAAACTCTTCACTCCACTCCAGTCCCACTGCCCAGGACACTGCCCCTCAGAGCAGACATAATGCAGAGACCCAGGCCACGTGCGGTCGTTAAAGTTTTGTAGGAGATGGGGTGACAACCCCAAGGACCTGGGCAAATTCCAGGCTATTTAATTGCTTTCTGTCTCCCTGAATTCCTCCGGCACTTCCCTTTGGGCGTGCTGTTTTCTGCTTCCTGTCCTGAGTCACAGCACATTGCAGCTGGAGCCGGATCCCCCCTAGGCACGGAGCTGAGAGCCTGCTGGAAGATACTGGCTTGATTGAAAACTTATTGTTTTCCAGTCCTGCGAGAAAACTGCATCTGCAGCTCCTGCAGAAGAGCTGCCTCCCTCCAGGGCTGGGGTCTGCCTCGCAGCTCTGCTCCTTGCAGCCCAGGGAAAGCAACTTCACTGCAAGCAGGGAAATCACACACACAGCCCAAGGCTACAGAAAAGGCAGGAAGATGAGGCATTTTATCTTCTGCAAGAAAACTGTCTGCAATGAGCAAGGAGAGCCTGCCATGGTGGCCTTGACATGGGTCCTACTCTGAATGCACGCTGTAGTCAAACTGAGTACTCTTGTAGCCCACTGAGCACTCTGCTCCCTGATGTTCTCTGCCCTCCCCAGGACAGGCAGCATAGAGTCAGGCCCAGGAGCAAAGGAGTCTGGAATGGGGCCATTTGGAAGCTTTTTGGTTGCACGAGACTAATAAAAGACATTTCCAACAAATACAGAATAACTCCATCAAAGCCTTAGCAAACCCACCGGCCGTAGCTGCATCACAACTTAGCTGAAATCAGTGAAAATTGATGAAATCAGCTTTCTTTTTGCTGAACATCACATCGGTGGCTCTGACAAGGGCACAAGTGGGCACAGGATGGATGAAATAATCCTCAAGCCCACACCCTGTGGCAGCGGGTTCCACCACAGCTCGGGCAGCGGCACTCAGGTGCTGTTATAAACAAAAAACCATCCCATCTTCCCCCATTTCACAACCAGTTTGCCTCGGAGGAATCCACAATTATTACTAATTAGTGAAATTACATCGCAAGAAACAAGAAACTGCTTAGTAACCAGCACGCAAGGCTTTTAATCAGAGTACGTAAAACTATTCAGGTTTATTTGTTTTGGTCTATTTGCTCCAGTCAATAACACTCGCCGTTAAGTGTTAGGTAAAATATTTCCGTTAAGTAAATCCTCTCCCACAGGAGAAGAAGGATGGTGAAGGAGGGAAGACATGAACCTAGGAGCAAATCCTGTGTTTTGCTCCAAGCGACAGGAAATACATTTGTCCTTTCCCGTTCACTTAGTGACAACAAAATAGGAAGTCTATGAATTATGAGTGAGGGTCTCACGTTTCATGGAGAGCTGTTCTCTGGAGCAGCGTGGTGGGGGTGCGACAGGGCGGTGGTGCCTTGTCCTCCTGCAGGAGCTGAGCTGGCGGCAGCAGCGTCAGTCACCAGAAGGGACCAGCCGTGGGGAATTTTACAAGATGAAAATCTCTACATCAGTGCAAACCGTCAGGATGTCATTTGGATGCGAATGTTACTTGGATTTTCAATCTGAGAAATTCCACATTAAAAATGGCCTTTGAACACGGGAAAACCAAAACTGTAAATTCAAATCCAGATATTCTTCAGCCTTCCCAGGTTTTATGTGTAACCCCTGCTGTTGTGGTACCAGAATGCATAAAACTAGAAGGGAAGGGATTGTCTGAATATGGTTAAATTTCAGAGCAGCAGCTGGTTTCACAAGGGCTCTGGCACTTTGGCAACTAAATCCCAGGGCACTCAACAGCAAGAAAACTTTAGTCAAAATGCTGAGCATCATCTGGCAGGAGGCACACAGTCTGGTGTGAACCCTGTCCTGATCAAGACCCAGCAGGGCACCAACTCTGCTGAGGGAACAAATTAACTAACATTTAGCCCTGGTAATGAATAAGGAGTGCCCACCTCTCCTCTGCAGCAACCTGTGCGTGGGGTGTATCCAGCAAAGCAAGTGACTCAGTGCCCTGAGAGGAGATGGAAGAGTGTGTGAGATGGCCACAGTGACGGGAACCAAGATGCAGAGAGAGAGGACATGGTGCCCCAGGCAGGTAGGTAAGCTCAGGCCACAGAGGGAGGAGAGCATGAAAGCAAAAACCTCTCCTAGATCTGAAGAGTTGCATCAGGAACTGACCAAAATGAGAGAGGGCCCTGGGAGAGCCCATGGCAGAGATGGGCAAAGGGACAGTGGTGGTGGGTGGTTTGAAGACTCAGCTTGGAAGGCCATCACAAAACAATAGAGAAAAGGTTAAAGAAAATAAGTCATTGCCCTGTTGGTGTTGCTTTCCTCTGTAAAAACAATGCTTTTTAAAAGTGCTTCTTCCCTTCTGATAACAAAGGGAAACGTTATACAAGGATTTCCATTCTTATCTAGGGAGCTCCTAGACAGGGTGGCCTTTCCCCTGGCATGGCAGGCTGCCTCTCCAAGCTCCTCCTCCTTCAGGAGTAAAAACATTTTTAGAAAAGCAGATTTTATTCAGTACATCTGCTGTATTTATTTGTCTTGGTGCTCCTTTTTCAATGTGGTGGCACCACAGACACATCCGTTTCCTCTAAAAGGACCACTGGGTCGCAGTCACTGCGCGAGTTGGGCACAGGGTTTTTCCATATGATGAGCAGCTGAGAGCTGCAAATGTATCTCAGAAAGTCATTAGTATTGGAATAAATTCTCTGCTTGTGCTGCAGTACCCCATGGCAGCCTTCTACCAGAAACTGAAATATTCATTACGACAAGCATCCCAAGGCACTGCTGTCATTGTACCCTCAGATCTCGGAGCGCAGCAGGGACTGGGACGTGACATCTGCGTTCTCTGTACCACAACCTGTTGGCAGCAGCCAAGCACACCCCGAGCCTCTCTGCTTGGGCACTCCAAGGAAGCAAACTGAGACCATCTGTTATCTGTTCACAACACCCCTCTGTATTTTAAATCATATTGCTGACGATACCGTTTTCAAGGTAGCTCATGCTGAGATGTATGCCCTCAGTGGGAACGTTCAGTTCAAAACTCCCTCATTTGGACTCATCTGTATTTCTGAACCTCACAAGCTGCACAGCTTCCCTTGACCAGTATGCCACTGGGATACGTAACCAGGTATTTGCCATTGGCTCCTTGCTGGAGGAAGCTATCACTGAAGAGTGTGGTTGGCCCATTAATAACTTCTCTCCAGGTGATTCCATGGAAAACATGTTGAATTCACTTTCTAGAGAAGACCTGGCAACATGCAGCATGCAGTATGCCTTCAGTCAGGCATGTTTCTTCAACATTAGTCTGGGCATGAATTTTGGGTTATGAACTAGAAGCTTTGGGATTAATTTGTAACTTCAGGCTGAACTTCCACTGGATGCCAAATGTCTGCTCTTGGCTATTGTGGTCCTGGAGAAACAGAGAGTCCGTAGGAAGAAGGTCAGGTCCTTGTGCACCAGGAGAGGTTTGTGAGAGCTCCCTAATGGGTACTTTAGAGGCATTTGGGGGCCATCTGCGAGGAAACGTTTCATTGCAGGCTTCCAAGGAGATACATGTACTCTTAGACAGGAGCTGGCTCCTGTCCCACTGTACGTGAGGCTTTTCAATCAGATGGAGAAGGGATCTTCTCTCACATCAATGAAACCTTGATGTGTTCAACTCACAATAAATGACTGCAGGTTGCCTTCAGTTTAAAATAAAAATAAATTGGCCAATGCCTATATTGGCGTATCTGATGCTTATTTTATGTTGCTTTAGCACAGATGCAAATAGCAGTTCATAGACTTATGGAGTGAAATATAATGGTCCAGGACAAAGTGAAGAGAAACAAGAAACACTGGAGAGAGCCTGGAGTAGGCAATTCCTGTGCTAGGTCAAATAGTCAAATGTTAAAGAAATATCTTTTTGCTATCATTTCTGAGTTAGGTGGGCTGCATGCAGGGGAGGACATCAGAACCACAGAGCACAGCAGAGGGAAAGTTTCTTTATTCTCTATCAGCTGATGTAAAATAGAGACTTGACCGGCCTAATTGCTGCACATTGAGCTCATTTGGAGACAAAAAAACCCACACGCATACCTCAAATGCAAAAAGAATGTCCTGAGACAGAAGAGGACAAAAGAATGTAATGGAAAATAAGCATCCAAAGTTTAAACCTAACAAACCAACCTCCTCTCCGTGAGGAGAGAGGATCCCAAGGTACAGACCTTCCCCAAATAAGTCAGTCACTGGTGGGATGCTGTTGTCTTCCCACATTTCCTCACAGGCTAAGACTGCTCCTTCTCAGTACATGGTCACAACTGCTTTATTGCAGACTCAGCAAGTTTAACTTGGAAATATAGTCTATTTCCAAAATGAAATGCAGGCTCTATCTTATTTTTACATTTATGAATTGGCAACACATTTAGGCCGTGATACATTTATCAGAATCTGTCCTCTTTTCTGCCCTTTTACACATAGCATCCTACTTTTGTTAGGAACACAAGCGTATTTTTTTTGAGTCTCTGGTAGAAAAAACATTAAGAAAGTCTTTACTGGATAGAAAAAGGCTTCAGAAAAAAAATGCATAACTCCAGGGCATTAAATACATGCTTTTCTCTCCTCAGAAACCACTTTTCAATTAGAAAAACAAACAAATTAGTACCAAAATACCCTCCATGAGTCACAAAAAAAATTATCAAAATTATCAGACAAGGGCATTGCCAACACAGCTGGTAGCATATTCCCTGGAACATCCATTGTGGAGAACCTTTCAGAGCACGAACAATCAAAACCAGAACAGACAGCCTTGAACGATGCTTTGTAAAAAGCTTAATTGCAATCAGATTGACGCGGTGCCAAAGTACTATCAACAATGGGCTGGTAGAGAGCAGGAGTTAAGTGGTGGTGCAACACGAATAATACCGCTTTGATTTGCATAACACTGTCCAACTGTAAGTTTGTGCAACAGAGAAGCACATGGTTTGGCAAGATTAGCTCCGTTAATACGCTTTACTAACCCAGTCCCTAGGAGGGAAATACAATGAGGAGGTTTGGACCTCAGTGTGGGGCACAACCCCGCACGATGGCACACACCTCACCGTGGAGCCAGGCATTAGTTGTGCCCCAAACCATCTTGTTCTGGGTTAAGATACTCAAAAGGGTCTTCCACTGAGAAGGCAGGGGGAAACCACAGGCTATACCAACTCCTAGGTCCTGCGATGGCTTGGATGCTAATGAAAATTGGAAATATTTAATTTTTTATCCATTCTAGCCTATTTCTCTCATAAATAAATTCTCTGAATAAATTCTCAGCATGGTGAGCAGGACTCGGGAGGTGATCGTCCCTCTGTACTCAGCACTGGTGAGGTTCCACCTCAAGTACTGTGTCCAGTTTTGGGCCCCTTACCACAAAAAAGACATCAAGGGGCTGGAGCGGGTCCGGAAGGGGGCAATGAAGCTGGTGAGGGGTCTGGAGAATAAGTCTCATGAGGAGAGGCTGAGGGAGCTGGGGGTGTTCAGCCTGGAGAAAAGGAGGCTGAGGGGAGACCTCACTCTCTACAACTACTTTAAAGGAGGTTGTAGAGAGGCGGGGGTCGGTCTCTTCTCCCAAGGAACAGGCGATGGGACAAGAGGAAATGGCCTCAAGTTGCGCCAGGGGAGGTTCAGGTTGGAGATTAGGAAACATTTTTACATGGAAAGGGTTATTAAGCATCGGAATGGGCTGCCCAGGGAAGTGGTTGAGGCACCATCCCCGGAGGTATTTACTAGACAGGTGGACACAGTGTTCAGAGACATGGTTTAGTGATGGCTTTTATCAGAGTTAGTTTGATGGTTGGACTAGATGATCTTAAAGGTCCCTTCCAACCCAGACAATTCTATGATTCTATGATAACAGCTATGCTGTTGTATGTTGTGATGCTCCCAAGACACTGAAGCTACAAAGCATGATGAATTTGGTTAATTTAGTTCTGTTTCTGTTCTCTGTCGGTGACATGGCCACAGAGGTTGGTGCAGGGCCAAAGGCAGGGGGAGCCCGAAGGGGCTGTGAATCGTTTGGAATCACCCTGAGGTCTGCAGCACAGCCAAAATCCTGCAAGCCCCGAAAACTCCCTGCACATCCAGTGGGAACCAGAACACGCTGTTGTGGAGACCACTCTCCCAAGTGGTTCTAAGGGAAGCAGCTGCCCTCTAGAGGGAGTGGGACCTGGGTTAATCAAGATTTCTTATGAAAATACAGAGAACAGGTTTCCTCCTAGGGACAGGGGTAACCAAGGCAAACGCTTCATGGTGTTGAGAAATGCGGGGCTGTGATGGGCAGCGTGTCCCCTCTTCTGCTTCTCTACCGCCCACCTCGCAGGGAAGGGACCTGCACAGAAAGTTTGCAGCCTCCCCGTTTGCAAGAACTCTTCTAAAAATCTCTGTATCAAAACATGCATCTTACAGTTGTTATTAGTAATAGCAACACTATGTTCACTAGGTATTGCGACATGTGTATCACTGTACTGAAGCATTTCTTTCCAGCATACGTACACCACGGTTTTGTCTAGTTTTCTATTATTCAGCCCATGTGGGCTTATACAGCTTCCCTCGGGAGTCTCCACCGAAGCCTAATAGTCTGCATTGTTAGAAAACGTTTCCTGATATTCAGCTGCTTCTTCCTTCTATTCATGCACAGCAGAATTGCAAGCTCCCACTTGGTCGTGCCTTCAATTGTTTTAGGGGCTCCAGGCTCCTTTCAAACTCTGATTTTTTGCCCTCAGAACACAGACTATATTCACTGGCTTCTCATGTCCTTTGCTTTTGTTTTGTTGAAACTTAATCTCTCTCCACTGCCGTGCTCCGAGATGCTGTCCTTGCCACTGCGTGGGGAAGTCAGCCAGCGTTGGCTGGCAGCGGCTGTTGTTCTCTATTTGCTTCGTTAACTTCTCTGCAGTGGCTTTTCCTGCCATCATAGCCCTTCATCCTTCCCAATTCACCTGGTGAAACTTAAGTTTCCTCCAGTAAAATGCCAGCACTTACCGATGCCCTGTTACAGTCTGACTACAGCCGCCCCACAGGCTCAGCCCAGGGAAACTGTGCTGTTTGAAATACCGGTACAGTATGTCCTGCTGACACCCACAGCCGCTGCAGGTCCAGTCACACCAGTCAAACAGGGCTATACCTGCTAAAAAAAACCAGGCTCCACCATGCCTAGAATAGGAGCCATTAGTTGGCTATCACTGAGAGTCAGTAAAGAATAAACTAACTCTATTTCACCTGCTTTTCATCAAAATCTACTCAGCTCCCCACCACAGGAAGGCAAAGGCAGCCGGTTCAGCTTCCCCGTGGCCACGTTCAAACATCCTCTTCCTCTGCAATGATACCTCTTTGCTCTGAAATCAGGCTCCTCATCAGCCAGTGCCGGCGGTGGCTCACTCCCAGCATCTCTGCTGGAAAACACCTGCTCCGTTTTCCGAGGGATAAGATTTCGGCATAACTGGTGCCTCTTGTCAAAACACCGGTGTACGTTACCGCCTGTTTATGAAAGCGGGGACTCTGAAGCCTGTGGAACTGAAAAGCAGTCCCTTTGAACTGGGCGAAAAGAATCAACGGACCCAGATCCCACGCCAAATTAGGACAGGGTGAGTTTCTGAACTCATTCTGGAGAGAATGATCAGGTATTTCTTTCTTGCCTGAAGTAATTCCTGGACGTGCTTTCTGAAGGGACACATTATGGGCTAGATTTGGTCATGCAAAATTGGGAATTGCTGCACATTATGGGGAAAATGACTGGGGAGTCTGCAAAATTAATCCCTTCCCCATCAAAAAAAATTAAAAGACTCTGAAACGACTGAGACACACTTGGAAGAACCCAATTAAATTTCTGCAAAACATGGAAAGCAAAGGCAAAGGCGCGCCTCGAGGCACAGAGAGGACACTGTCCAAAAGGCTGATGTTCTCCTAGGTTATTGATGATGCTACATAGCAAAGAAAAGCAAAGGTTTATGAAAAAAAATGCATGGTTTGGAGGAATATTCAGGTTCAGACACTTGGTGCCACCGGAGGTTTCTATTTGGCTGACTTAGCAAACAGCCTGAACTTTTGTTTTACTTTTTAGAGAATGAAATACATTTCAGCAGCTCATCATCGAATGCTTTGCCTCGAGTGAAGTGCACTTAATAAAGGCTGGCCCTGAGGACTCGTGAGAATGGAAATAGTTGCTATTGGATGGTTTTAAACATCGGAGAAACAAATCACAGGTTAATCGGTTAATCCCATCCTCACCCGGATGGATCCCAGTCGCGTTTCAGCAGACTGTGTTCAGAAACTGCCAGCCCCGAGCCGCGGCGGGGACTTTCTGGGCGTTCAGTCGCTCCACTGGCACCAGCAGCATTTCATCCCTGCCCCCAAAAAGCTTCGATTTGACTAAACATTTGGAGAAGAAATATCCTGTCATGTTGGATTGGAAAGTAATGGAATTTTAAGTGCTGGTAAATTAACAAACCAGGGTTTTCAAATGAACCCTTCTTAAAATTCACACTGCTCTGATTCAAATAAGCACTTGTTTTGTTGGGGTTTTTTTTACCGCCTCTCTACAGCATTTGAAATTATTAAAAAAAGTCCTTCTAAATGTGTATTTAAAAAAAAAAACCACAAACAGGATGAGGCTTTGCATTTCCATTTGATTCCAAAATTATTTTTTATGTCTTTGTTGTTAGAAAACTCTTCAAAAAAGGATTTCTAATCGAAACACTGACAAACCATTAAGCGTTAGTAAACACTGCAGCATTAGCGAGCTCCTGAAGGGTTCTGCTACATCTACTCGGGAATTTTCCTTCAAAGTCTTTTCCAGCAGAGACTGTGGTTTCCGTAAAGTGACTTTTTTTTTTTCCCAGGAAAATATCAGTATGACTGATTTTTTCCCCTTAGCTTTCCTGGGGAACATCTAAATGAAATATTCTGTTCTAATGGAATTGAAGCTGCTGGTTTAATCATTCAAATGTTTCCTTTGGGGTCACCCTTATTCCACTTGTTCACAGACTCTTGTCTATGGAGGGAGGGCTCCCCAGAAAATTTGATACACGCTTCTGTACCCAGATGAACTAAAGCCATGCAATATTTAGCTACCAAATGACAAATAAAGTCCACTCTTGTGGGAAAGCAAAGGAAACAAGCCTTGCCAATGAATAGAGGAGGAAAGGGAAAAGCTAATGTCTCTATCATGTATATTCTAGTGGCCTTTAAAATGCAATTTTGATTTGGGTTCTGCTCTTTGGCTCCTCTTGAGTGCTAGTAAATGCCCTGAAGTAGGAATCTTGGCACAATAAAGCATCAATTGACTGAAAATAGTCAGTATGTTTGACAGCAGAAGAATTAAGCATTAATCATCCCAAAGTACAATAGATTAATCTTCTGGGCAAAATTTTTCCTAAAATTCAGATATTCCTGCCTGGCTGAAATCAATGGAAATTTCAGATGTCAATCCAAAAGCCACCAGACCACTGGCACAACAGACAACCAAAAGCACAACAGAAGTATCATATCAGTAGGGTTTCTATGCATAAGCAGAAAATCTGAGTACTGTAAACAGGGGGTAAAACTTTTGCTTAAACATGTTATGCCTTCTCAGCAGCCGTGGTTTCCAATAAGATAATAGTCCAGTTTCCCTTGTTTTCCAAAATAACTAGAGATTATTGATGTACTGCCAATGTTTTAACAAGGAGAGCTCACTAAATCCCACCCAGTCCCAAGTCTAAGATGAACACCATGGGATCAGGGTGGGGACGGCAAATGAGTTGTGCAGAGAGGAGAGATGAAGAGCCGAGGAGTCTATTCATTGTTTTTCCATTTTAAAGAAAACACTCGCCTGTAACTGTAACCAAGAAGAGAGGCAGCCACCTCCTTTTTTCATGTTTGGCAAATAAACCTACGTTAAGGGTACTTTGTTGGAAATGTTTGTACTTTATTTATTTAAAAAAAACATACAGAGTACATTGATAGCACAGCATTTGGCCTATTTAAACTGGTGTGGAAAAGGGTAAAGGCCTATGTGTACTGCTTTGTGAAATGTGCTTTGGAGGGGAGCAGGAATATATTGCTCCAGGGACATTTTCTTTCTCATTAATACCAAAACATATTCATGTCCCATAAGGGAAAAGGTTGACGATTTTTTTTTAATGATCCCTAGAGACTGGAGAGTAGCATTATGGGTCAACCTAGCAATGTTACATGCCCAGCTTCTAGTTTTGGCTATAACTAGCAGAAAAAGATGCTCCTTTTTAAAAAAAAACAAACCCCAAAGTAACAGGTGACTGAATAACCTGCTCACTAGAGATGCTTTTGAATTCAATGGCAGCCATGGATGGATATGAAGTTGGAACCACTACGACTGTTTAGAAGGATGGACTCCACAAAGGGCAAAAATACCATCCCCGGTCTCCTGTTAGGTTAGAGGTAAAGATAAAGAAGATTTGCTGACAGCCCTTGAAGTTCACAACAGCTGAAGACTTTTGTTAGGAGTGTTTAATTAAACCAGTAACTCTAGAGAGAAAGCAAACATCCCAGATAGGTACAGCTGCCTGGTTACATTCCAACAGCGTCAAAGTTGGCACAGTTACCACATTCTGCCTAAATACTGTAAGAAGCACAGAAGTTTTGTTTTGTTGTTTTAAGATTTATGCTGTATTTAATCTTCAAGGAGTAATCAGTCTCCTCTCTAGCAGGTTTGCCCAGTGACTGGTAGTTTTGAAGGCTTCGAGCAGCACAAAATGTTAAATCTGCAAAGGGTTTCAGTGTGCCCATTCTAATCTGCATCAGCACATCCAGCTTCAAGCCATCCAAACCACACTTTTTTCCCTAAAAAGGGCGATTTCAAATGCAGATACCGTTGTTTAATCGGTCCCCACTGGGAGCACTCACACTCGAATAAGAATGGGCCCCGGGGTGTGAAAAGCAATTGCATTCTAGCCCAGCAATCAGGATTTCCAAGCAGGCAGCCTGAAAATGCCCAAAAGCCATGAAGGGCCAAGGCTGATTTCTGTATGCAAGTTTACTGGTGATACTGGTACATCTCGAGCCGTCCGCCAGCCCACATACTCACTCCCACATTTCTTTGGCCACCCTTTCACAATTTACCCAGACTGTCTGTCCTCTTTACCAGCTAAAAAAAGGGAAAATGGACCTTTGACCGTTAGGAGCAGGAAACATCTGCACCCTCGCCGTTTTCAATCCAAACCTACGCTTGTGTTTTGATACGTTTTATTAAACCGTGAGCCCTCGGAGGATGAGGTTTTGCAGACTGGAGTCAGGCTGTTACATGAGATATTCAGGAAGTTATTTGCATCGACTGGATAAAAGCCTGTGGCAGCTGGGCGTGCTGCAGAAGCGAGTCAGAGACCGCTGCATCAGCCACCAGCCCAAGGAATAACATTAGTTCCAGCTTCACAATGAGTTGTTTACTGGCCTTGGCTGCCTGTGGGAACGGCCAAAAAGAGCGGAGGAAAAGGAGAGACAAACACAATGCGAGCAAGACACGTTAGGTGGGAGGCTGGGCTTTAAAGGCAGACCCAGGATTTCAAACCTATGGAACTGGAGAGGGCTGAAAAAGAAATAAAAGAGCACCCGCTGCTCTACGGCATAAACAGGCTGAGGCTAATAAGCCGTCTGCTGCATTACTCCTGCTGCCAGAAGATCCTCTTCCCTAGCTGATGGGCTGATATAAAAGGTAAGAAAGAAAAATAAAATGCATTTAACTAGGGGCTTTGCTGGAGGGTAGATACACTGAAAGGCGGCAGCAGCTCTCAGGGTGAGCTACACAGGCAGAAGCAGCCGTACTTCCCTGGAGTATTTTTAATTACATCCCTAAAGGTTTAAAGGCTACAGGTTTTCCAGCAGGAACCCAAGGCTTTCAGAGCAAACTGCTGGGGGAGAAGAATCCAGAGTGCTCTAGTCAGCTCCCCGGAGAAGATTAAAAAAAAACAAAACCCCAAACAACCCCCAACATAAAAAACAACCTCTGTCTAAATCTGTTTAGAAAGATATTTTATTTTTATAGCCAGCTTTGCTTTGCAGCTTCCCAGTCTTACCCAGTGCTTTCCTGATTCCCAGCTGCCCCCCTCTCCTCCTCGCTTTTTTTAATTGGAAGGAAAAAACAATTACAGCCGTGCAAAGCAAAATCCGAGATTTAAACAGCTTTTCCCCTGCTCATTACCCTCCCCGGCGAGGAGGTGCTGGCCCGCTCTCTCACAGGCCGTGGCCGCCAGCTAATTGCTCAGGAAATCCGCGTTACCCATTGTCGGGCTGTCCCTTAAGCTGCTAATTCTGAACTGGGAGCTGCCGTGGGCTGGGCGATGCTCTGGAAGGGAATACAGCCCCGCGAGAGGGACCCAGCAGAGACCCGGGCGCTGGGCGGGCTCAGGCACTAATAATACATCCCTACCCAATGGAAAGCGTTTCCTATCGAGACCCCCAAGAGTTCCCCCTGCCCACAGACCCTGCCCAGACATTGGGCCCATTCTTGTGGCCCGTTTCCCAAGACACGATGGCCGCAGCGTTCAGCAGTTTTGTTTCCTCTCCGAACAAAGGAAAGCAGACAACTGCCACCGGAGTTAGATTTTAAAGATGAACGGGTAAACTTTGAGAAAGTCGAGCACGCAGATCTTCCGCCTGGGACTAACCGGGTTCGCGTTCCACGCACACAAAAAGGATAAATGTGGGCTGTCAGGGAGGAATCGGGCTGAAATCTTGCCGAGCCGTGGGCATGATCTCAGCCCCGACCGCTCTGCCACGGTAAGTTTCTATTTCCTCACTTTCTAACTCAGCACAAAAAAGTCCAGATTTAATGTCAGGTCTGTAAAAAAAAGGATTGTAGTGCTTTC
Organism: Arenaria interpres; assembly: GCA_013399435.1. NCBI lineage: Eukaryota > Metazoa > Chordata > Aves > Charadriiformes > Scolopacidae > Arenaria > Arenaria interpres. The sequence goes on along the minus strand of VXAK01006356.1, from coordinate 341,358 downwards.
TGAAAACTGAAGGCTCAGATAAATCGGTGGGATAAAACTAGCCGGGGATGGGCTGGAGCTGTATGTTTGAATGGAGATTAGCAATGTTTTTTCTATACAGGCAGATCCCATTCCTCTTCCTTGAGCTGTGCTATGGTGGGGATGGGAGAGGCAAATGGTTCTGTTTAAAGTGAGAAAGATCATCAAGTTTTTGGAAAGTAATTACTATATGAACAACTCCTCCAAACTGCTGCAGTGGAAAGCATTACAATTCATATCGTAATTCTCATTGTGTCACGGCAGATGACAAGTTAAGGACTTTTCTATCCCTGTTGTTTGGTTCAGATTTGTGAAAAATAGCCCTTGGTTAGGGCTTTTCTTTTTTTTACTTTAGGTCAGTATCGTAAAGACAGTTTAATATAAGCTTAAGAAAGGGTTGTATATAAATGTGGCATAAACTTAGACATTCAGCTTACAATGATACATGCTTTCAACTCCATGTGATGTGAGATCTGGTTCCTACAAACTATATTAATAATTAGGAAGTAAGTTATATATCTTATACTGCAAAACCTAAAAATGTTATTTATCACTTTGCCTTTCATTTATGGCTAAAATCTACTCCTTTTAAGCTTGGTGTCAAAATTCCACAAGAAAAATTCAAATACAGCTTTAAGCAGATAGAAAACCTGGTGTCAGAAGTAAAATGAATAATGAACAACGCACTTAATCTAAAGATGCAGCTGTTTGGAAGAAATAGGATTTAACACAATATAAGCCCACTAGAGAAGAATTTGCAAGAAAAGTTTTGGTTTTTTAATGACACTCCTTAATCTTTGTTTCAGAGAAGACAATTGTGTGTTTTTATATTGCTCCCCCATATGAACAGAACAGTAAAACCCAGAGGATGGGAAGTGTAAAGTTCACAGGTCAGTGATAAGGATATTTCCCCCTTGTAGCACTTTTCCATCTTCTTTCCTTTACTAGCATTCTGAAAGCTAAAATAAAACAGGAAGGAAACTAACCTTGGTACTTTAGGGGGGTCAAACCCTCTGAGTTTTAAAAGAAAGTCCTGAAAAACATAGGAGGGAGGGAGGGGGAGGCTGAGCATACATTTCACTTTAATCCTTTGAGACTAAAAATGAGACTCCTCCTTAACTGGGGTTAGGTCAATTGATAAAAATCAGTGTCTTTCAAATTCTGGAGTTGAGAGCTCAGCTCCTACTCAGAACTAATGCCTGAATGCAACTATCTATTCACTTTCATTCAGAGTATTGTAAGGAGACAAAAAAATATGCGTAAACCTGCCAGTTTTCTGAGAAACAGCAATGGAAGCAGTGACTGTGCCTGAGCTGCAGCTTGTGCCAGAGAGAGGATGCACTCCCAGCTGTAAGATGGTTGCCCGCCTCCAGCCTGTGATCTTGTGGCTGGAGCACAAGCGCAGGGATTAAGGCAATTTTACCTAAACCTTGGTCCAGATCCTGGGGAAAGGGTGCACTGTGGGAGAGTATGTTACTTCTAGAACCAAGGTTAAGAGAAGATTGCTCCCCGGGGAGACCAGTACATGGCAAAACAGTGTAAGACTCGGTTACCAAGGTACTGCCTTGGCACTTACAGCGTGGCCGCTTGCAGCCATATGTGTTCATGCCAATATTTGTGATGCATCTGTGCAGGCTGCAGCTAACTCTGGTTAAAGCATATTTGAGTATCGGGGCTCTATGTACTGATGGCTGAGTGTTGCTGGCCAGGTGTACACGGATTGCATGGTGGTCCATGTAATCACACAGTACTCCAGGATCACAAGCGAGACACTAGTGAGCCATCCTGGTGTCCACGGGCTGGGCTGGGTGAGGAGGACTCCTGGAGCACAGATCCAGCCTCAATAGGTCTTTCCAGGTCAAGCGTGCGTGCAGAGACTCACTCTGCTCCTTCATACGTTGCTCCTCCTCCATAAATAAGGATCCGATTTAGTCTCAGGGAAGGGGAGCCACCACATTTCACAAAAGGCAAATTCTCTCCTTGAAAAGAGGAGCTCTTTATTCCTGAGAACAGACAGTGGCTCTGCAAGACTTCCTCTAATGTACCATCTTCTCAGCTCAGTCCCATAAGAGGGGGAAAGATCCACACCGTTTCAAAGCCAAACTAGCCTTAGCTGACCCCCAGCTGAAAGGAAAGTTTTCTGAATTATTTGTAATGGTTTGGTTTTGTTTTGTAGAAAAAGGAAAGCCTCTTGATCTTGGCAAGTGAAATTGAGAGATATTGATCAGTCCCTAAGCCCCAAGACAAAGGTGCACAGTAGCAACAGAGGAGATTGCCTTCTCTGTACATAACATGATCTCCTGGTTTGAGTACCTCTTATGCCTGCACATAGACAGTCACACCAAAAACTCTTATTCTCATCTAATAATATTCCCATTTTGATTTCTTGAACCTCCAGATAACCCACTATCTTCCACCCCAGCAGGCATTTGCTTTTACATGGTAAATGTGAATTACCATATTTAGCAGTAAAAGCAGCATCCCTTGTAGAATGCCAAAATATCATTCCCCTTTTCTCATCTCATTATTAGAAATCTGATTTCTAAGAAACTTCACTACAGAAACATCTCCACTCCCCTGAGAATAAAGCAATTTGAGAGAACAAAGCCCTGGTTTATCAACTCCCTCCTTCACGGTCCTGAGCGCCAGGGCAGAGGGTGGGTTGCCTTCTGCCCCACCAAAGGACCGTGCTCAGCACCCACAAGGAAACCAGCTGCACCTCCTTGCACCCGGTTCAGCTTGCAAAAGCTGAAATAGGTGTTTGCTATGGTGCTGGCAGCTGGAAGGAAGCTTGTTGGTGCTAATGCACGCAAGGAAAAAAAAAAAAAAGAAAAAAGAAAAAAGCCTATAATTTTTGGATAAACAGAGGTGAAAGTTCAGCTCTCCGGCTTCAGCAAAGGGGCTGCCGAGGAACGAGCCTGGAGCCACGGCCCTGGGCGAGAGCAGTCAAAGGAGCTGGGGTGAAAGAAGGGCTTCATGCGGCTGCAGGCGCCTTGCGAGGAGCCGAGTAAAGGCAACAAGGAACCAAAAAGCCAAGCAATCACCAACGAACCACTGGAAATTGTGTCAGGGAAAGCAAAGAAAGGAAGCTTTTTGGGCAGGACGCTGACTGGAAAGCCTTTTGGAACTGTAAGGAAATAAACCGAGTCCTGTTGTTGGATTCCCCGGTGGTTCAAGGATACAGGACTCTCTTATTTTTTATTTTTTTTCTTAACCGCGCTTTGTAAATAAACAGGGCTACATCAAAGACGCGGCTACCTCCACCACCAACTTCTAGTCCTGAGCGAAAACAACCTGTAAATCTTCAAGTACTGGGTCAAACTCTGCTTTTCATCAGTTCATCGTTTTTTTCTTCACATCTAAATCATCTCTTATCGTGATCTCTACTGAATCTGGCAATGCTATTATAAAGCAATGTCCCCTTAGTGAGAGACCCGGGGGTCAAAAAAGCAGCATTCCTACAGCCCTCCATCATCAGATTGAGGTTCCTTTGCAAGCAAAGTGTCCCTCTTTCCAAAGTAATATAACGCAAGCTTTGCTGGGAAGTTTGGGGTGAAATCCATCATTTCTGGACTGTGGACCTGACTCTCTGAAGGCAGTAGTGGATGGGGAAGGCCGAAGCACGTCAAGGGTTAAAGGGGTGATGTAAATGGAGAGAGACATTCTCAGTGAAAACAAAAAGAGAGTCATGCCCTGAGGATCAGTGTCTGAATATGGGGTAAGTCAGTTCACTATTCTCTTCAGAAGGAAACATTTTAATTAGCTCAATACAAAACAGATACAGCACAGAGAAGTCACCAGGAGCAGGAAATGCTTTGTAAGTCTCAAAGGACAGTTGGGAGACAACACCAGTGCTGACCAATTAAAAAAAAAAAAAAGGGGGGGCAAGAAAAAAGGAGAGCTCCTTTAGGATTAGGTCCGATAGGCTCAGGTTTCCACTTCCCAGCTCCATCTTGGAGAAGAATTACATTGGGATCCTGCTGCAATTCATTCACTGAGTTCCAGGCAACAGAAAGGAGCTGTTGCACTTGGAGCGTCTGAGAGGTTCCTGGAGAGGCAAAGCCACCCCAGGCGGGGAGGAAAGGAGCCACCGGCGCTCTCCCGCTCAGTCCCCATGGGTCCCCAGGATCACTCTTGGTGGCTGAGCAAAGGGAAATGCCCCACTGGCTCCCATGTTTTGTTATTCTGCTATCAGAGAGGATTTGAGAAGCAGACAGTGAAACCTGAAATGATCACAAGTAAATCAGGATTTCACCTTCTCACCAGGCGCTGGAGACCTTATTACACCCACAGCAAATACTGGGGAATGAAGGTACGGGTGGTATTGAAGACCCTTCCACAATAAGTGTCAAAGCCATGAATAAGAGCCTTCCTGCCTTGTCTTTTATGCTAATCATCAGAAAACGTGCCCCTTTCGCCCAGCATACCGGCTAGGCATTCACTCTGATAAAACGCAGGGAAGAATGGCTCTTTGAAGCTACAGAAAACTTTGCTGGACTTCAAAGTCACACTTCTGTCTCCGTCTTTCCTACTGTTCTCAAATACATCGCTTAGGATTAGTAAATGAAAGAGATTAAAGCATTTCTTACTTTCCATCGCTTCATATAGTCAATAGTGCTTTGTTTCCAGGCAGCTGCTTCATTTCCCACTGTCTAATCTCACCCTTTCTCCTGCTCCTACCACACCAGGGAAGAAAAGTAGGTGAAGCTTACTGTGAAAGGATGGAGAGCTCACAGAAACGCGGTCGAGCTGGTCGGTTTGCAAGCCAACCTCAAACTTGGTGCCCCTCAAGCCATTCCCTGTCCCCAGCCATTTCTCGGCAGTAGCAGCCGAGTCCAACAATTCCCGCTGTCGCAGGTATGGCTTTCCATAAACCCTCACCCCTGGCGCTGGGAAAACGGAGCCAGCATCACCGTGCAACACAGTTCCTGCCCTGCCAGCCCCAAAAAAGGGAAAAGCCAGGAACCAGATTCCCCCAAACTGGAGACTTGTTCTTACAACAGCTTTCAGTTGATGCACTCAAAGTTCTTTGCAACCAAAAATAACTAGTGAAATATTTACTGGAAAGAGAAAGTAAGCGGAGCTCCCGCTGCAGGCACTGAGGTATTGCAGAGAGGCAGAGCAGCGGGGAGATGGTTTTGCTGCCTTTTCCACCGCTGCTTTGCTTTCTTTGAATTCGCATTTTGTGGTTTTCAAGTGAACATTCGTAAGCCTTTAGAAATGATAGTTTGGTGGTGTTATGATTCCTTAATTAGCATTACCACAGAATTGTCAGAAATGTTTTTTTTTTCAGGTAGAAAAAGCTTCTTGTTTATCTTTTAAGTTTATATTCAAGTGGTCGCAGTACATCTCACCTTACCTATAGTACTCATACCAGTCTGGAAGAACCAAAGTCCTATAGCCTTATGCAGAATTATCATCAATGCAAAGGTCTTCCAAAATACCAAACAACTCCCCCTCCACCCCAAGAAAACCTTTTTTGAGCCTTCTGCATAATTAAAGCGCAACGAAAGAGGGAAATAAACCCCAAGAAACTGAAGAAGTGATAGTTTGTTGTTGTAAAGCCGTAACCCTGGGCTCAGCGGTGGGAGCGAGTTACACATCATACGATCGTTGTACCAACTGGGTGAGTAACAGGGAAGTGAAAACTCTCTAATGAATGTAGTTCTTGTCAAGAGAAGGCATAAAGCACATGCTGTGCCCAAGAAAAATACTTATTTATTTCCAAGGTCAGGGTCTGAGACCATATCAAAACACAACAAGTGCTGTCATAACCTAGAGACATTTCTGGACAAACCACAGAGAATCCCCCCAAACCCAGTATTTCCACCTTTGGATGCATCAGTTTTTGGCCTCTGTACCTGTAAAACCTTTACGTCTCAAGATGTAAAGACAACCCAAGTACACATAGTGGTAACATAAAAAGAGATCCTTCAGATTTGAAAGGTTTTCACCTTTGGTCTGTATCAGACCTCACAAGAAATAGCTTTACAATGTTTAGTTGTTTAAATGAACACACAGAGGATGTCCTAGATGTTCAGGCTGATAGTGACATTCATCTTACACCTTATATGAGAAAAAGAAAAGGTGAAGATGCAAAAAATGTCAGTCTCAAACTTCACAGGTTTTTCTTGACCTGTGTGATGGACTTGTGGAGAATGAAACATGTATGAAGCAGAAAGAATGGGCTTCGTGGAATTACAGAATCTGATTTTAAAGTGTGCTTTTTGCCTGCAGTAATTTTCTATACTAACAAACGGTGGGTCTGAATCAAGCTGCCAGCTGGCTGTCTTAAAGATTTCTTGGGGTGCCAGGAGGAGGAAATAAAAGAATTGTAAACAGGGTATTTGTGCACCATTGGAAGTAATATGTATTTTCAGAACACATAGGACAGGGGTTATCTCTACAATAAAAGGCAAATTGGAGCAAACTCTTGTCAGCTGCTGTGCTGAACCCCACCTCATCCCTCTGAGAATAACAGAGTTATGCAAGTGACAGCTGCTGTAGGTTTGCTTGTACCATCCCTATTAAACAAGAGAATATTCTCCATATTACCACATTAAACAGGCTGTATATTCCGTTAAGGTACCACTTCTGACAACAGCTAGATACGTTCCTCCCCTTGTCTCCTGCTGCCCATTTCAGATACAGGATGTAAAGCTTTGGCTTGCCTGAAAAACAGAACTATAAAGTGGTTTTCTTTATAGTTACTTAACTCAGCATTTTAAAATGTATTGCTAGGGTTTTTTTTCCTACCAGGGCAATAACAGCAGTGTACAGCGGTGAACGTGGTGTACAAGAGCATCCCACTGCTTTAATCCTTAGTGAAAAGGAAGGAAAGCAAGTTTTACATTCAGAAGACTAAATCTGCAGAATTTAAAGCACATGGCTGAGTTTCAAAGCAGCTTGTCAGCTTGTTTAAACACCGCAGTGTTAGATAGGTAAACAACACAGGCCTATATTTTAAAGACCCTTCGTCTGCTAGACAATTGCTGGCAGGCAATTCCCATAGACTTACACACCAGAAAAACTGGTATTTGACCTTACGGCTGCCTGATGCAGAGCAGGGAGAAAAGAGAATTAAGCGATTGAGCATCTTTTCTCCTGTGTAACAAGGATCCGGGTCAGGCTGCTGGCAGCTACCACTTATGTCAGTAGCAAAGGTAAGCGTTTCAAAGCCGCCTTTCAAACCTGCTGCATCAGGCTGTGTTTTGAGGAACAGCTAAAATCCTGGACTGTGTGTACAGATTGAAGAGGGGTTTCCGTCGACCTTCCAGACACATGGTTATATAAGGTTTTGAAGGACACCCAATCCCTTCCAAACCTTCCCAGTTAGGACCCAGACATGAAGCCTAGACCAGGAGAGCCTGGGACACCTGGTTTTTACACAGTGCAGAAGAAAAGGATCTACTTATGGAGGTTACATTTCAGTATAAACAAAAATTGGTCCTGATGGAGATAACATGCAGTCTCTTTCTTTACTGAAAGGCAGTTAAAAGCCAAGAATTTAATACATGAGGCTGAGGGTTAAGCTAAAAGACATAGCTGTTCTTGTTGGAGCTCATGTGTGCTTTTGAATCCAACTTTCTTGCTTAAGGGCGTTTCAACTTGTAGGTGAGACCTTCGCTCATTTAGATTACCATGTATTCAAAGAAAGCGCACCTTTGAGATTTTACTAGTACCTTTTTCATAAATTTCAATGTTTGGTTTCTTTTTAGGTCGTTTCACAATAAAGTTCATTTCACCATTAATTTAGTAGGTAAAACATAGATGAGTGCAAGAGCACAAAGGGGTGCAAGGAACATTTTGCTCTCCTGCCCAGCCCATTCCCTCCTCTGTCCGTCTGTCCCTGAAGCCCTGTACAGCTGGCATAATGAAGTGTCTGCTTATATGTGCCCTAGAGAAAGCCCCAGTGTGGGCTGGGTCTCTTTTGTCATTGCCACACAATCAACAGCGATCAGATAAGGGCATTTCTGCTTCTGGTTTGAACATTTGCTAATGCAGGATGGCACCACAAATGCGTAACTCAAAATGCAACTGAAACGAAGGAAGAATTTACTAACCTGGGTGAAGCTGCATATGAAAATCACAGGGAATTGTGGTAGTTGAAGGCACGCACAGCAAACCCCGCACAAAGCAGCCCGGCACTGCCCCAGCCTGCAGAGAGCACGAGCCCTCCCCGACAGGAGAGACCTCATTGCTCCAAGTCATCTTTTTGGATGTCAAAGGAGTCAAGTCATTTGAAAGTCATCTTTCTAAGTGAGATCTGGGGATCCTCCCTTCTTGCTGTTTTGCTTTACATCTAATTACTCTCTAAGGAGCAAAAGCAAGGTGCTGCCTGATTTCTGGGTCACAGCACTGGTTTTTGTAAAACCAGCAGCTCTCCAGGCACCCCCAGGTGAGGGCAGAACTTGCACCTTCCGTCTGGCAAAGCCGTGCCTATTTCATCTTTCTCAGCGCTTGACATTTTACCAGCTGACTCCCTGCATGCAAAAACAATTGTCAGCACGAGCTTTTCCAGCCTGAAAACATATGGAAAACATTTCATTTTCAAAAATCAGATCAGTTTGCATCCCAAATTGTCTTGATTCCATGCTTTCTTCCCCAGTTTATTTGTTTATATGTTGCCATTTCAACCTTTAACACAAGCTTGTTCAGTTGCATGTTTGCTGTTGAAACTACATTGTCAGAGGATCACTTTCTGGAAAGGATCCTACTCTTCACAAGGGTTTAACCTCTCTAAATTACTCCACGGTTGTGGTTATTAAGATTATTCTTCGATTACAAGAGGATTACAAGCTTTGTTTCTTATTTGGTTTGCTGTATTTTACAAGGCAAAGGTCTTTCTCTTAATTATCCATCTTTGCTCCACATTTCCGAGATGTACTGACTGCCGTTCCCACTCACAAACCCTTCTCACTCCAGCGAGGGAGACTTTCCAACGGCTTATTCTCACAGGCCTTAAAAACGACGCTTAGATTAGCAATAAGAGAACGTCAAGACAGTTCAGCAAGCACTGATTTCCAACAGACAGCACGATTACTCCAGCTCTGCACTCCTCTAAAGCTTGCCGAATTGGGCCAAAATCTATGAGAGCGTAGTTTATGAAATTTCCCAAATTCCAGGCTTTGAACCTTGACAAAGAGTAGAAATGAAACGAAACTCTCAGTACAACTTAGAGGAGTCCTTTTTTGCAAAGCATTTTACATTTGTAAGAAAAGTCCTTTTGAAAGTAATACCATTTTTACAGAAATTTTTAAGAAAGAAAAAGTGCGACATTTTCCGAAAGTGGCAAACATAACTTTGGAAAGTGCTTTGAAAAACCATTTCTGAAATACAACATTTCAGTTTTCCACTTTGAAAAACATGTGTGAGGATGGCTCTATTTTCAAGTAGAAAAAAAAACCAAAGTAGTACTTTTATTAGTATAAGGTTTGGGATTTTTTTTTAATACCTTTGCTTCAAAAAAAGGTTGAAAACCCATAGAACTTTCATTTCTGCAGAGCTAAAAGCAAACATTAAATCTTTCAATTTCTTTCTCCTCCTGTCACCAGTTCAGGTGAACATTTCAGACTGTTTGATTCTATACCTGGGCAATATCATGGGTTCGTGATTTAATTTCTTTCCAAATACACTGGGCCAATTCCATCTCAAATTTTAAAGAAAAACTTTGCTAAGCAGAAAGTTGGAATTAGCAATCACTTGCCTTCCAATAAGAGGACTGGGGAGCAATGGGGGACGGAAAGCAAAGGCTGAGCATAGTAACTGCTCTGTTCAACTTTGAAAAAGCCCAGTAATAGTGGAATTTATAAGGACTACCTTGAAAACTAATTACTGGCCTTGTTTGCAAATCCATTCATTTGGGAAGGAAAGAGTATGTGTTCTCTTGCACAGCCACTTGAGGTGATAGGAGGTGCCAAGACTGATGGTGTCTGTTTCTCTCTCCTTTAGGATGAAAGGATTTGTGATGGAGATGTGGTAGCAAGGTGTCAAGCAACCTTCCTGGAATGTGTTTCTTCAGGAAGAAAAGACAGCACTGCCTTTTTTTATGGATGTCACTGAAGTAGACTTTGAAGTTCTTTGGAAGCACATCCCAAACTTGGCATGGGAAACCACAGCAACAATCATACCTGTTTGACAGATGATTCCTTTAAGTACAACTTGTATGGAGCCGTCTACAGCGTGGTCTTCATCCTTGGCTTGATTACTAACTGTGCCTCCCTCTTTGTTTTCTGCTTTCGGATGAAAATGCGAAGTGAAACAGCCATTTTCATGACAAACCTGGCTGTTTCAGATTTACTGTTTGTGTTCACTTTGCCTTTTAAAATTTTTTATAATTTCAACAGGCATTGGCCTTTTGGAGATAGCCTGTGCAAGATTTCTGGTACAGCGTTTCTCACTAACATCTACGGGAGCATGCTGTTCCTCACCTGCATTAGCGTTGACCGTTTCCTTGCTATCGTCTATCCATTCCGATCTCGCACCATTAGGACCAGGAGAAATTCTGCCATAGTCTGTGCTGGTGTTTGGACACTGGTCCTCAGCGGTGGAATTTCAGCTTCGTTGTTCTCCACAACCAACATTTCCAACACCAGCACAACCTGTTTTGAAGGTTTTTCCAAACGTATCTGGAAAACCTATCTATCTAAGATCACTATATTTATTGAAGTGGTAGGATTCATAATTCCTTTGCTACTCAACCTTACATGCTCTTCTCTAGTTCTCAGGACTCTCCGGAAACCTGCCACCTTGTCTCAGATCGGGACAAACAAAGAGAAAGTATTGAAAATGATCATTGTGCACGTGGCCATTTTTGTTGTGTGCTTTGTGCCTTACAATTCCATACTCTTCTTGTATGCTCTGGTGCGGTCCCAAGCGATAGCAAATTGCTCCTTGGAGAGGTTTGCGAGGACAATGTACCCAATCACATTGTGCATTGCAACAATGAACTGCTGCTTTGACCCGTTCATCTATTATTTTACATCAGAATCCTTCCAGAAGTCTTTCAACATAAAAACCCAGATAAAAATGGATTCTCTTTTCAAGACTGAGACACCTCTAACAAAGACTGCACTACCAGCACCACAGGATGAAATAAGTGACCAGGCTATTACGAATGGAGGAGACCCAACATCTGAATCACATTTCTAGCGAGATGTTTACACATGGAGTTATCCCCCATTAACTTTTGATTAACACCATGTGTGAAATAGTTGTTTCAGAATATGTGGGTTGACACATGGTGTTAATGAAGCAAACTTGCTGGAGGATAACTACACAGGTAAACAAAATCTGGATACTAGGATGGTCCCATCAGATGCAACAGGCAAACATGAAATACAAAAATCCAGATGGATCTCCCTTTGGAGATTATGGATGGGTGACAACCTATGCGCTAAGGAGGGAACAGGACGGCTTCCTTAATCAGAAGATGCCAACATTTGGCGATTTTTCTCCCCAGCAGCTGACATGGGACCAGTTGGGAAATAGAAAATTTAATTTTCTTAGAGATACCTGCCAATATTTCATGCCTTCTGGAGATGCATCATCATATGTTAACTCAATAACTTCACACGATATGTATGTTTGCTTAAAAAGGCATAATAAAAGCTTTTGGCTTTTCCTTATTTCACCGCAAGAGCATACATCCTGGTTTTACTAGATGCAAGCATGTTGAATTTATGGTATTAATAGGTTGGAAGTGTAAATAATTGTTTTGAAAGAAGGCAAAACTGTTGCTCGGTGATAGAAGAGAAAATAAGAGACAAGAATAATTAATAATGCAGTTTTGATATAAGCAGCTTCATTTTTGTCAGATTAAGCTGTCTTTTAATTTATTTTAAATGCCACCTCTAGGGAGAATTAAAGAGCATATTACTGCTCTGTTGCACCTGAGCTTTTATGCCCCAGAGGTTATTTATACATGGCTATTTCTGGTAAGGGCTAGACTATAAAGTCCACTGAAAGAAAGTGCCTGAAACCCCAGAGTTCTTGCAAGGCCAGATCTCTTATATGAAAATTGTGTGGAGCTGAAGGGGTGAAGAACCACAGAGTGCTGGTCTTTCTAAAGAGCTTGTTCAGATACAGACAGTTGGTGTCAGAGTATTAACAGATCTTCTAAATGATTGCTGGCTGATTTTTGCTACACAGTCAACTAATTATAGTAGGGGGTCTTAAAGGAGCTCCAAAAGTATAGTGAATAAAACCAGTTAGCTGCGCTTTTTTCTTAGTTACAGCAGTGTTTGCTTGTTTTTCACTTAATTTATTACATATCCCGCATTCCCTTTTATAGATATGGATTATATAAATATATGGAAAGTTAACTATCTGTATGGCATTGCATTTTACTCCAGCCATCCTTTCGTATTTGAAGCTATACTGACCTTAACAGGCTGATTCATTCTTAACTGTTAGACACATAAATGAGAAAAACAATGTAACTTGAAAAAGTATGAAGTTATGAGTTGTTAGATCAGTAATCTACATTTTCCACAGTACAGCATAAAGCTATTTCTAGGACTATGTTGCCAGAAAAGAGACAGACAAAATATTAATTGAACAGATGTTTTCCACTCAACTATTTATCTTGCGTCTCTCAGATCGAGCCTCATGAGATACCGAGAGCTACACATCAAATGTGATCACTGCTTAAAGCTATCAGAGGTTTGTAAAGTATGAAAATAATTCAGCTGCAAAAAAAAAATGTTATGCTTTGAAGGGAATATTTATTTAACACTACATTCACTTTGAATGAAAGAGTCAGTTGCTCACCAAGGCTAAGACAGACCCCACAGATCATTCTATTTTAGCCCAGAAATGACAGTTGCTTGTCTAGTGCCCCTGGTTTTGGCTTTTACTGCAGAAAAGTATGTGATCAACTCATTACACACAGGGAGTATGAGAGCAGCCAAACTATTACACCTCAGATTTAAGTCACAGATACATTTACTAGAAACTTGCACACAAGACTGGCTTGGGAGGTTTTGGCTTTCTGTTAAACCCACAGACAACAGCACTTCAGAGCAGAAACAAAACATGAAAACAAGGACAGGTCACTCAGACTAGTTGGTGGAATGAGATACATGTGGTAGGACAAGGGAACAGTCAATTACAGTGAATTTGTCAGCAGCTGGGAAAAGTTTACCTTAAACAGAAGCAATGAGCTGTGTTTTAAGAAACATCAGGATTTGCCAGTTAGCCATAGGCAAAGTGAGAGCCAGTGCCATGCCCCTTTCCTTCCCGTGCAGGCCTGAACCAAACTGTTTAGAGGGCTTTTAAAAATTCGTATTTCCTTTGGCTGATGAGCCTGTTTCAACACTTGCTATAAAATGTATATATTTCAGAGAAGTTGTTTCCATAACTTGAGATCAAAATGCAAAGGGAGCCAAAAGGGATTTTACAGGCTTCGATACAGGCAGGGTTTTCCACATGCAGTAGACCGTCCTTCACGCCGCAGCGCTGTCAGTGGAAGAGGGGGTTGTGAAACCATCAACAACTCTAACATGCCCTAAGCTGTGTGAGAGAGGTGAGACACCCCAGTTCCACTGCCCCACCATTAACTAGTTGTTAAAAATTGTACCTAATGAGATGAGAGCTCCGCTTTCAGGGATGGGAGAGAGAAGGAGAGTAGGAAAGATTCACTAAAAAGCTGAGGGTGCATTTCAAACCCTCTTCCTCTTTACTCATTTACCATATATTTTTCTTGTAAGTGCTCTTCTCCAAGGCAAAACCCCTTATTATTTCAGGTTTACAGAGAGAGATGAGAAACTTATTTACATGCCAGCTTGCTCTCAACAGGCAGCTTGTAAATCTTAAAGCTGCTTCTTTCCACTTGCCAGCAAGAAGCAGAAGGATAAGAATCCTGAGTTACGTGGGGTTTGGGAGCTTCTTGGGATAGGGCTGTTCTCGCACATGGCTGCTCAGCCACCCCAGGGCGAGCAAGAACAGAATTTGGTCCAGCATCTCAGAGCTGACAGCAGAGGAATATCTCATTTGTAAGAATCCTGGAAGACCTTCTGCTCTCTGCTCCGCAGACCTTCCTCTAGTTAAATCAAAGGGAAGAAAAAAAAATCTACCCTAGAAACCACTGTCTAGCCTTCTTAAGGAAATGTTAAAAGAGAGAAGGGAAAGAACTGCGTGTGACTGGACAACCTCCAGGCTGTACATACATAGCTTAACTGTAATCCGAGCATAATGGGTGTCTTTTTCTAAGTGAAACTAGTGCCAATGCTTACAAATTTCTGTTTGCAGTTTTATAGGGCAAGAGCTGTGGTCGATGTTCTCACATAAAATGTAATACTATCATCATGTGCCAAAACACTAACTGAAAAGATTCATTATTTTGTAATTTAATACCTTATAAATTACATGGAGATCATATGTTGACTGACACTCACATCTGGTAGGATAGTTCTTGACTAATCTTTTTTTTCTAGGTCAGGTATACCAAGTAAATGCTCTATGGTTTGTGTATAAATAACCAATTATGCATTCAGGGAGAGGAAAAGTAATTTTTCAGATGTTCGTAAAGCCAAGCTGGAAGGAACGATGTTGGTAAAAGAAAAGTAGATTCACAGTTACTCTGGCTGAGGTGCAGCTGAGTGTTTCTTCTCCCTATCTGACAAAGGGCTATTGTCAGCAAACAGCACACACCAGAATTGAGAGTTTAAAAACAAAAATCAAATTAATTATAAGTCAATGTCTTTAGCTAGCTGAAGCTGAGAGACAGGGCCCAGCAAACCTCTAAGATGCTGAACATACAGCATTAATCAAGGATTTCATTGCTCCCAGCCAGCTCACTTTTCATATTCCCCAGTTCTCCGTATGGGATTCATTCACTATAAATAAGCTCACCCCACGCTTTGCAACTCATTGCCCTGCTGGGAAGCTGAAGCTCTGAAAAGCAATATGAAAACTTCTCTGCCCAAACCCACCTTTGTATTATGCACACCTATGCAAGACACCACACCAGGCTGAGTTTTCATGGTAGATGTCATGACAGGAGGAAGCAGGGCCTTGTATTACAGTCATCATGAAAGCCCCTCCACTTACAGTAGGCTTTTCTTAGTAACTCAACAGGCTCTACATCAGGTGAAAGGTGCCAAGTGTTCCTGGAACAGCATAAAACTTCTCCAGCTTTGCAGAATCAGTGCAAACCACTCAGGCTTAAGTCTATGAAATGAAAGGGCAGGGAGGTAGTACAAGTCACACGTAAGAGTTGTGTAAGGATGAAAAGTTCCTGTGCTGCACGTGCAAGTACACAGCTGCTCAGAGAGCAAGGCTCTGTTCCTCCTCAGGTTGCTTAACACAAACCTGCTGCATGGATTCAGCCTCTAGGTCCTTCTAAAAGTACCCCCGTGACAGTGGTAGGAAGCTCTCCCTGTGGTGCTGCAGGGGTGACGGGGTGAGACTGTCTGCTCTCCCCTCCTTGCCCTCTACCCAGCAAAAAACTGCTCTGTAACCCAGAGAAGTCTTCCCTCTGACAAACAGCTGGTGAAGGAAAATGGGACCAACCACTTTGATAAGATTATACAACACCCCGATGATCTTGAAGGCCAGTGTCCCTAAAGAGTTCTCTATTAACACTCCATGTCATTCCCAGTGCATGGATTTGCTGTAAAACAGGCAAGAAATTACCATCTCAGAAATGCTGTGTCAGAATACGGACAGCAACACACAACAACTGTCCCTGTGAAAGCACGTCTACACAGTGCTCTATTTGGAGAAAGCAAAAATAGGAGGTGTGAGGGAACTGAGGGGGAACAGCCAAGCACACCAGCACAGCATGGAGACGCTCAAATGATCATCAGCCCAGGCTGCAAAGTCCAAGCAGAGCAGGCAGAGGCTCCTGTATGTTCACAGCTCCGTTCGGCAGCTGGTGACACAAAGGTGACCATCCTGCAGAGAGGGTCAGGAGAGCCACCCTATGCCTCTCCACTGGTGTGGGGCACTGAAAGGCTGGATGGGTCTCACTGCACTTGCCAAACAAACATAACCCTAAGCACAGGATAACCCAAAAGCTTTGCTGCATCTCAAAGGACAGACTGCAAATAGTTCTTTGGGGAGGATTTAAGAACAGAAACAAAACAGCCCTCATTTCAGTAAGCAGATTATGTTGCTCAGCATTAATTTAAGAAAGAGCCAGAGCTATTCTTTATAAGATTAGAAGTCCAAGCCCTGTTCTCCCCTCTAATGCCGGAAAAGCTCTAATTTTAGCTTCTGGGTGCTGACCTCAAGCTTACCCCGAGAGTTCTGTCTGGGTATGAGCTGTGCATTTGCTCCCTGGCACACTCCTAAGGACCATAACTCATCATAACATCATTCCCAAATTGCTGTGCTACAGAGACGTCATGTTTAGAAAACTCAGTTTGTGGGAGATTCAAGATAATGCACTCAAAGACACTAGAAAGGGAGGAAGATCTACTCAAAACACCATTTTTTACTTCCCACAGCAGTGGTGACAGACCTTTTTCTCTTGGTACCAATTCCAGCTCCTGAATTCTTCTCTGTTTTGTGTTTGTTCTATCAATATTGAGGTATATTCTGAAAGGCTTCTTCTACCCCTTGCCATGCTTTCTGCTGCAGAAGTGCAACGTTGTGAGCTCGCACCAACAGAAGCGTGTAGGTTTGCCAGGCAGAGCTGTAGATAGAGTCGATGTGGCCACGTGTGAAGGAATGTGCCTGCCAGGTTCCTTCTGGGGAAAAGGGCTGGTTGAGTTTTGGACCCTGCTGGGGTGGGGGAAAGGGAGGGCAGAAAACAGACAGTCTTATGCTTCTCTTTTAACACAATGATTCTAGCCTCTATAAATTGGACAAATTTCACTGCAAAGAATAGCATAGCACTAATCTTGTGGGTTGTTTTTTTTTTTTCCACTCATGGAAACTGTCACTTCACTTAAAAATAATGTTTTACCCTGCTGCCTGTTCTCCGTTTTATTTCTTAAATTTAACTTCCATGTAAAAACAACAGGAGAATCATATACCTGAAGCACTGGGACAAGCAAAGAGTCAGGTGGTTTCTCTTTAGGATCACTGTGCATATGTTTTCCCAGAATACTTAACTGCCCAGTACCTAAGAAAAGCCTGCGCTAGCTTTTCTCTGCCTGGGGGACTCTGACCAATGTAAATAT
Organism: Arenaria interpres; assembly: GCA_013399435.1. Taxonomy (NCBI): domain Eukaryota; kingdom Metazoa; phylum Chordata; class Aves; order Charadriiformes; family Scolopacidae; genus Arenaria; species Arenaria interpres. Next base: position 324,211 of record VXAK01006356.1, on the reverse strand, counting down.
TGTATAGAACTTAACAAGGCACATGTTTTGCACTGCTGGCTCTTCTATGTATCTGTGTGCGTGTGTGTGCATAATGCAAAAGGAAAGTTTTTTCCGGAAAAACAGTATGTGTGAGTGTGCTCATTTACTCTGACTTCTATAAATATACATATTAACTGGAATAATATTTAAACTTAAGTTTTTCTGTAGACCTCTTAAGAAACTTTGAGTACATCCAGCACACTTGGAGAATTTTCCTGAAAACCATAAGCATGGGAAACTGGTCATTCCTTTTTGTTGTTCTATAAAAATCCCTCAACTTCTTCTGAAGCAGTGTATCATCAACCTCCATCGACTCTACAGTCACAGAATTCTTCCTTGGAACTTACTCACTAGATCACTTCTGGATGTCAGCATCCTCAGACCACGACTGACAGATAAGACTGGCGCAGTTGCCACTGAAGCTATTTTAATAAATTTGTTTCCCTGAGTTCCCATCTCTCCCTCCGGCACAGGATGACAAAAGTCAGAGCCTGGGCTGCCAAAATACCTTCTGTCCCTTGATGTGCCTCCCAGAGCTGCCCTCCCTTCACCATGCGCGTCTGCAGTCCTTTCACCCTCACATTTCCTACTTCTCATGCCTTGCTGGAAGGAGTTTATATAATATTACAGCACACCCAAACAAAAAAGAAGTGAGGGTAGACATATTCTCTAAGGGAAAAGGAAAACCACCTTTCTGGACTTGGTGTTTTGGCTGTTACACATTAATTTCAAGCTCAACTGTGGCACAAAGTTTGTGCCTTCACACTGATGGAATAAAGTTTATCTTGAAATACCTTTTGACCACCAGAAGGACTGTGCTGCTTCCAAAGATGGCATCAAGCTGTATTATCTCTGGAAGTGAGATGGCAGAAAAGCCATCTCAGCAAAAGTAATCATTGAGATCTTACCATATGGCACACTTGAACAACACTGATTTAGCAGCTGACAGGCAATGGAGATGTTATTTCATATGCTAAATCAATATTAGCTGCATTAGGGAGTTGGGGAAAGTGCTTTAACCAGAGGCATCCCACAGCACAGCATCGGATGAGCACATTGGGATACCACAGGGAGGATTGCTTTCTACTGCACAAATGTAGAGTCTTGGGTTAGGAATACTTTAATAAATTTTTCAGAGGTCGCACAAGTTAAAAAAGATTATCCTAGGTTCTAACAGTGACATTCTGTCATTATTAACATTACAAATTCTAGCATGTTCTGTCATTGTCCATTACAGCCTTGTGCAGAACCTGTACAGTAACACACAACCTGGACTGAAAAACCCCCACAATAAAGTCTTGTGTAAGCACAGAACATGATTCAGCAAGGCCAGATGCTGACCACACTGCTCCTAGTATGGCAGTAAAGACATTTTAGCAAGAGAATATTTTCCGGTATAAATAGCACAATCAGCACCCCTCATACAGAGCTTGAGGTAACAGTGGAGTTGAAATTCACTCACTCAACTGTAGAGCTATCAGAAGAGAAACAAGATTTCCTGCACATGAGCAATATCAAGTAGACAAAATGACTTCTGAAAACCAGTAAAAAGCCAGGCATGTAATTACCTGACTGCAACCACACTCAGGAAGTCATTTGAAAAGACCAGGATTCATTTTCAGATTTGTGCAGGAAAATGGTTCAGATTTATCAAAGGACAAATTTCAGTCTCAAGTCCAACAATCACATCCTGCTAAATGGTCTTCTCTCAGTAATATCTGGAGAAGGCATTTTCTGTTTCTGGCCCTTGGTTATGCTGTTTTCACTGCTGGCAGTGGTCACTTGGCACACATGCAGCTAGGAGGCCACAGAGCAAGGGGCCAAGGGTTCCAATTAAAATTCTTCCACTAACTTAAAGATTTTGCATTTCAAATTATATAATTTGAAATTAATCTTCTCTCAGCATTGCTCATGAGAATGGTTTTGTGTTTTCCAACCCCACTCCCACTTGCGTGTGTGAAAGAAGACATATCGGTGCGATAGAGCCATCCCAACCCAAGAGAAAGGGGAATACTGGTAAGACCCATTTGTCATGATGTCACCCATTTGTCACCAAGCCATAAATATGGTTACCCTTTGGCAGTTCAGATTTCTGTTTCTTATTTTCATATATTATTTCATCAGCATAAACTAGCATAGCAGGAAGCGATCTCAGAAATGAGGATGGAGGAGGTAGATGTAAGACACTGTCATGCATCATCCACTCATTTTCCCAACTACTTATTCTACAACCTCCCCTTTAAACACAATTCATGGTGGTTAATTGATGCTCTCTGAAAACAGGGTTCACAGTTCAATGGTCCCTCTTTTTTTTTTGAAGGGTGGAAGACAATGAAACTGATTTTGGAGGCTAACTCCCACTCTTCTGCCCAGACTCCTCTCTGGCTCTTCCAGCACCCTGGAGCTGCACAACAACTGCTTGGGAGGTCACGTTGTCTACCAGATCACTGGCAATGATCTGGTTTAAATATAACTCTTATTTCCACCACCTTCCCCCAAAATTAAGTTTTATTTTTAACATGGATCATTTAACCAGGTTCCTGTTCAAAACCCTATCCCACAAACTGTTGAGCTGGTACAACTGAGGGGACAGGGTCTATGGGGGTAGGAAAACAGAAACTTCTAAAGCCAACTTTGCAGCTTAAGTCAGAGCATCACAGAGCCCCTTTCCGATAATGAAGGGTAAGTTTATAGTGGAAGTGGATTTTAATTTTCTATTTGATTTCCATGGATTTGGGTTTTCCATGATTTCCAAGTCTTAAATACAACACCTGAACATTTAAACTCCCTAGATGTTAAGACCAGCACCACACCAAAGCCATCCTTAGAGGTCAGAACAAAGGCAGCAAACCTGTAGTTCAGATGGGAATTATCAAGGGTGATTCAAACACAATTTCACTGTTCAATATGGAAGTGAACCCATTGTATACATCATTTACACCGCATAACCTAGCTGGTTGCATACATCCCCCAGCAAACACTCACCTTCCTTACTTTGAAAGCCTGACTCATGCACCATTTTTATGTAGTTATCTTAACCTGTTTGGGTTTGCAGTCCAACTCCCATAACATCAGAGTACCTTCTGCTGATAGAGCAACATGCCCTTGGGAAAAAAATTACACAATACTCTTAAAAGCATTCTTTGGAGTTATGAGGAAGGCCGCAGTTGAGGAGTGCCTGTTATCACTTTATTCCTGTTAGACAAAGCAGGACAGTTTGAGTGTGCCGATCAGTCACAAGGCCGAAGATGAAAAAAAAACATAAATCAGGATAACCACTGTCAAGCAGTGAGAACAATTGACTGAGTTCTTGAGCAGTCCTTGTATGTGACAGACTGCCATGGCCTTGAGCCAGACTTTGATGTAGAAACTGCAGGACTGGACATTTTGGCTATTCAGGGATGTTAAAAATCACATGTGGATTTGTTCGACACCAAAACCTCAGACTTTGTGTGATCTAATACTTCAGCGAAGGGCTCAAGGACAAGCTACAGTAAGAAACTCACAATGAGTAAAGTTCTTTAAAAGTAAAATAAAAAGAAAACAAGCTCCTATACTTACTAAACTACGAACTCGTAACAGACCCTTCAACACATAAATCACTGAAAGTTAAGCCAATGTAAGTCTGCTATAAGCAGAAATGTCCTACTGTAGTAGGCTACTAAACAAGTGTTCAATTGTACCTTCTGTAAGGCCATCCATCTTTTCCCCATGTTGATGAGGCCTACAGAACAAGACATTGTATTAGAGAGACTTGTTACTCATTTTAAGGGGCATGCTCGAGCATAATTTAATGCTGACAGCACGAGTTCACATCCTCAGCACCTGAAGAGCTGCCAGACAGCAGAGCCTGGCACACACTAATGCAGAGGAGAAAGCTCACACGTAGAGGAACCGGCACTCTGAACGACATGCCCCACCAGGCAAGCTGACAAGTCATTAGGTCCAAACACCTCTTGGTGACTGTGATAACAGAAAAAAGGTCGCAAGTGTGGTTCCTTATAAATAACTTTTGAGTGAGTTGGCAAGATCTTTGCAAGGTGCTGTGAACCTAAAGAAATAACCATAAACAACATGAACACCCTGACACGTTCCTGGGCAAACTGATCTGGGTGGCCCTGCTTTGGCACAGGGGCAGACTAGATGATCTCCAGAGGTCCCTTCCAACCCCATATCATTCTGTGATAAAAACCCCACACAGATAGTCAGGTTTGTTGCCTTCTAGCTCTACTACACACAGACTGACCCAGGAGTAACTACACACTCGGTTTTAAGATACTGGAATGCTCACAGTGATGCACGCCCCACACTGCTCAGCTGCTGGTCTCCTGCAAGGCACCAGCACCCCCCAGCTTGCTTCAGAGCAGTCAGTAAGACAAACCCACCAGAAATGCCGTAAGGTTCTCTCATCTCTATGGGCATGGCCTGAAAGCACACCCTTGCTGTATCCCAGTCGATACCCGACTGCACACCATGCCTTAAAGAGCCAGAAGGACAGAAGGGTAAGAAACAAGCACAGTAAGGAGTCCAAGATCATATCGCACTCTATAACTACCTGAAGGGAGGTTGTAGAGAGGCGGGGGTTGGTCTCATCTCCCAGGTCACAGGAGATAGGACAAGGGGAAATGGCCTCAAGTTGCACCAGGGGAGGTTTAGACTGGATATTAGGAAACATTTCTTCATGGAAAAGGTTATCCAGCATTGGAATAGACTGCCCAGGGAAGTGGTTGAGGCACCATCCCTGGAGGTGTTCAAAAGACAGGTTGACATGGTCCTCAGGAATATGGTTTAGTGATTTTTTTATTGCTTATTTCTTTTTTTTTTTTTGGTCAAAGTTAGGTTGATGGTTGGACTAGATGATCTTTAAGGTCCCTTCCAACTTAGACGATTCTATGATTCTATCCCGCATGAATATATGTCTCAAGGAACCAATTTAGTGATTCCTAGGAGTAATTCGTACTACAGAGGAGGGTAAGGATTTGGGAGGAGCTCAGCAGAGAGACCAAGGCCACATGCTGGAAGTAGAACACAAATTTCCCAAAACGACGTATGGAGTTGAATCTTCCAGGGGATTTACATCCACTTGCCAAGGTGGCTAGATGCCAGCCAGCTCACACCTGAAATCCCTGTCCCCTGGTTCAGTACCGCACTGTGCTCCAGGCCTAATAAATCCTGGCTCTCAGCAGGGGTTGCTGGCTGAGGAACAACGCTGAGCTAACATGGCCCTGTTGTTTCCGTTCGGGCCTTGGCTTGCACCTGGCCAGCCCAGAGCAAGAGCAGAGACAGCCCACGCCAACTGCAAAAGCACCCAACTTCAATACGTCAGGTGCTTTTCAAACAGTTTTGCAATGCAATGTGCTTTTTTTTTTTTTAACTGACAAACAGGACTTTTTAACCAGAACGAGCTGGAAACTAGCTTTGCAAACAAGTTTTATCATCTTCGACTAGAGGTTTTCTTATCTTCAACATCTTAGGCTGGAGGAGGGAAGGAAAAAAAAAAAAAAAAAAAAAAAATCACAACCCATTGCCAAAGCGATTCCTCCCTTGCCCGTGAGTCACCAGTTTGACTCAACCTGGTGGGACAGGAGCCATCTGACAACAATAGAAATCTGGCAGTTTGCATCTGAGAGCTAAACAGGCTCACGCGCCCTAAAAATAAAGCCTGCTAAGCTGCTGAAGTCGTATTTTCCTACCAAATTTCCTGCTGAGCAGTTCCAGCCATCATTTGACCACATACTACCTCATTGATAGACCTTCTTGGTTTATTGTAGGCAGAGAGATTTAATTAGTAAGGAAGCAAGGAATTCCTGTCGGGACTTTTTTTTTTTTGAGGAGGGGGAGTAGGAGAGAAGGACAAATGAGACAAAAAGAATTATGAGCGATGTGCACATTTTCCTGGCATCAGCATCGCTTCAGAGTAAATGATGCTATGAAACACACCTCCTTCCTCTGCATGTGGCTCTCCTTTCCTTCCCTTCATAAAGTATGGTTTAAATAAAGAAACATCTGCAGAAACTCCACAGCAGATGAGCCCTAATCAGGCAAAGATAAATATAAGCATCTGGGGCGTGCACAGAGGTGTAGGATACCAAGGGTCTGTGAGAAACGGGTGCCAAGTCCCTTGAACTGCAGATTAGAATTGGCAGGGATTTCAGGGAGCCGAAAGCCTGGGCTCAGAACTGGGAATACGTGCTGGAGTACAGGCAGAGCAATGGGGAGCACTTACAGGAAAGTACATACTGAAGTATCACGGTACAAAAAAGGACATCTCAGTAAGAAAGGAAACCCTACAAGCAAATCTATATAGCAGATGGATGGAACAAGTTGTGATTACACGCAAAGAAATTTGTGGTGTGCACAGTTAATGGCTAGAGCTGGAATTACCCTTTGGTTCAAGAATGACTTGTTTTATGCGTGGGAGCTCTCACAAGTAGGCCCTGTCTATCTCTATATCTTTCCATCTGTACTTAGGGAGAATCCAAGGCAAGATTCCCCATCCTGAAGGGAGATTTCTTTGGAAAATAAGAGCTATTAAGGGTCCAAATCACAGAGGAAGGTGCTCTTTTGATGCTTTACAGAAAATAAAGATGTGGCCTCTGCTCCTAGTGGATGTACTTAATGCTTTGCACTATTGAAGCAGCAGTTTATACACAAACAGTACAGTCATCTTGATTCATGCAGTGCTTCTTAGCCATACTGTCTCACCATTAAAATGATCTTGATCTGGTAACAGTGATCAACACCACAGCCGTCTCTTTGCTTCAAACAGGAAATCTCAGCAAACACCAGGCAGGGCTCTCTGACCAAACAGCGACTTTTTCAGCAGCCGCTGCTGGTAGTGTTTTCACACCTCTCTCCTGGACTGCTCTTTCCCTTGCTATTCTGCTAAATATTTCATCGGGGGGAGATGGGTAACACAGGAGATTTAAAGCAGTTCCTCGTAAAACCCGCTCAGTTTCATAGCCCAAGCTCCAACAGTAAAATTTCATCTGGTAAGGCTAAACAGACAGTTGCAGCTGGAGCAGGGTGAGACCAATGACTAGAACAGGATATATTTTTACTGGCTTTGTCTCACTTGACTGCTACAGAAGAAACCTAAAGGGCTCTAGGCAAGGAGCAGAGATCAAATTTACTTCCTATTCTTGCAGAGTTTAAAGTGAAAGAGCATATTCTACAGTGCTCTCGCATGAAAACTCTCAAGCGTATTTTTACGCTTCTCTCCCCCCCTTCCTCTCTTTTTGCACTAGCCTATGCATGACCGCTCTGGATAAAGACCAGAGACAGGGCCTGGTATCTGTCTGTATCGTTGACATCAAGCTGGATGTGCTGAGCCACATCACAACGTTCCAGAGATACATTAAAGGACGTGTTCAGAGGAAGAATTCAGCCAGCTAATTTTTAATGTGCTTGGCCCCACGTGCAGAACCAGGGGCTCTGCAAGAAGCCTACAGACACCTTATGGAGCTGATGAAAGCTGCAGGTCTCAGCTTTATAACACTCTAAGCCAGAACTGCGAAGTGCTTATCAAATAGAGCCAGATTGTGCAGCTCAAGGTCACATCTTACTTTTCACAGAACAGTATAGTCCAACTGTAACCTCACACCACCGAAAGAGTCCTCCTGTCTCAGCTATTTCACAGGACCAAAGAAAATAATTCTTCCAAAACCTCCATCTCCCCAGTCGTTTGTGTAATGAAGCAGCTCAGCATCACAGCACATGATAATTTCAGACCTCAAGGAGCAATTGGCAGAGAGCAAGCAATCACAGAGATTGCCAGGTTGCCACTTTCTCAGGTTTCTCAAGAAAAAAGCTGGTGGTAGGTAGAAGGTTTAAAGGTTTCTAATTCATGCTCTTCTGTTCACACTGGGAACATGAAAAGCAAGTAAGGAAGAAAGCTGCATCTCCATATGGAAAACAATGTTTTAACTAAGGAAACACAGGATAAATTGAAATACAAAGGGATGCAGATAATTCAGAAGTTAAATGACTGTGTGTTAGCTAGCAAGCTCCAGTGGTATTTTGGAGACCATCCTAAAAAAGGCTATTTATTCCTAGCACCATAGCGACGAAAAATAGGCTCGTGTTAGCTCCTCTTGTACTGCAGCCAGGCTTGCAGTCTTGTGTCTCCAGCAGGAAATCAGGCAAAGAATTTTGATTACAAGTGATCAGTGCTGAAGATGTGTATTCAGATAAAAAGACTTTTCATCCAGTTCCTTTTGTTTCTTGATTCATAGTCAAACTCTAATCCTATGCATATGGCCTAGCAAGTTTGAATTTCCATAGCAACTCTTTTTAAGCCAGCTTCAGGATAGCAGAGAAAGCTGGCAAAGGGGAAAGGTCATTATTTAAATACCTTATTACTATTACTTCTACGGGAAATCTGATGCCAAACACAACAGAACAACTGGACTTATTTTTAAGCTTGATCTATTTAAAAATGAAAACTCCTCCAATGTGAAAATCCTTCCATTTAGGACCTGCAAATTCTTAGTCTGCTCCGTGTGGCCCATAGATCTATACAACACTTGAAACGCTCTGTTTCCTAACGGAAGGGTCAAGCTTTCTGGTGAAGATGTAAGGCAGGAGAGCAAAGGAGTTTATTTTCAGGGGTGTATACATTGGTGAATCATGCAGAAACTTTTTTTAGTTAATTTTCTCTGCTATAGTCCCAGTACAATCTCTGCTGTGACATCAAAGGAGTTACCTTTTATAGTCACACTGGTCGACAGAGGAAGAGGCAGGACAGATTGCTGACACGGAAACTAATCTCCCTTTAAACAGTATAGATCTTCTGCATTAGCTGAAAGGCTGACATTTATGCTATTCAGAAATATACAGAAAAGAAGAAAGCCTGCCCAGTGTGCTGCATACCATTTGTTTCTTTCTGAACAAGCACACGCTCATCAGTGGCTTCAGCTCAGACATAGCTGTGACACAGGTAGGACTGATGTAGACCCCAGACACAACCTTCTGAGACTTATGACCAGACCTTCCCAAAGCCGTCCTCCAAAACTGAAGGGGAAAAAAAAACCTGGCCTTAGAGCACTCTTTACTGAGCTGACCCTGAGCTATTACAGACATGGAAGTGAACCCTTGCTCAGAGATCACACCAAGATGCCGGTTCCCTGCAGACTATATTTCTGTATCAAAATCGGAACCTTTTGTATAATGTGCTCTTCCCCAACCGTGGAAATGAAAACAACAACAAAACCCCCAGACACTGAATTGTACAGTCAAACCAACAAAACAAGGCATAACGTCCAGAGTCTGCAAACCCCTGCAGTCTGGACACTCCACAGACTGTACCAGCACTGGAGCTTCATGCACAAGTGCTTCCATGGCCTCCACCTTCAGAGCTGAATGCTGAAGACATTGTTCTTTCCCTCCAAAAACCCTATTTGGCTCTGAATAGCCAGGTCTGCTGGGTTTCACTTCAGACAGCCAGTCATCCTACCATGGCCATCAATGTGCCTGGCCACATGACACTAAAACACTGCTGACGTGTTTGATTTCATGGTAGACCTCTTGAGACAACAGCTGCACAATTATTTTAAAATATCTAGAATTTGGATTGTAGGCAATGTCAGTATTTCTCTTCACTCTTTGAAGCTCTGGTGCCAAATTTCAGGTGAGAGCTGAGGTTAGGAAACCTGGCTCATACAGGGCCCGGGGCCATTTCCAAGCTCACTCCCACATCCCTTCCTCAGTTCTCTTAAGTGTCACTGGGATGGCTCATTAGACACCATAACAAGCAAAACCACAAAGTGCCCCATCTCAAAGTAAGACTCTAGAACATGAAACATCTTTTCCTTTCAGCTTTCATGAACAATAAAAACACAGCATACCTGAAAGGGAGGTTTGCATAGTCAGCAGCTGGGCGGTGACTCCTTACCTTTGATCCAAAGGCACAATGCTCAGCAAGAAGCAGGATGTAATCACAGGGTTGACACAGGATCGTGTCTGTGGGCAGATGCTGCTCCTTGCACATTGCAGGACTGATGAGACAGGATCAGACAGGGGGGTCATCCCAACACTTTTCTGCTTGTCGTCTGGAGAGGGACCCTGAAAAGGAATGTGCTTGTTAGCAGCCTGCATTTGTGCACTTACCACATTGCGGGGACAGAGATGTCACCCACTCTTAGGCAGGTCCTGCTTACAGCATCTTATGCCACTTTTGAAGGTAAAGTCAGTCCTGGCACCAGCTTTGCAGCTCTCTACCTGCCCTTGGAATTGGAAATCCACCTGGATATTGCCTGGCAACTGGTGTTCCCCAAATGCATCTCATCAACCTATCTGTTAACTTGATTTTACTCAGTTAAATGTGCCACCCTGCGTTAAAGAGTCAGCACTGAGGTTGGGATCAGCTTACATGGGTTGGTTAGACTTGAATGCTTCTACTGAAATAAAAAGTAGAGGAGGTAGAGCTCAAAGTCATTCCGTGTCCCCAGGGGAATGAAGGATGCAAGGAGCAACAGACAGAGATGAGGAGGGGCATGCAGACAGTTGGGAGAAATACTGGAAGGGTCACGATGAGCTTGGGCAAATAAAAAGAGGTAAAGCAGAAGGAAACCTGTAAGAACTAGAGGGAAGGAGAGAGGTAGATAGAGAGCAGATATAACGGGGCAGAAGAGGGAGGTGACATAGGACAGACAGGAAAGAAAAACCCAGAGCACAAAGTACAAAATGGGAATACAAATTAAACCAGCATGAGTCACTTTTTTATAGCCCCCATCTATCACATGCTGAAACTGTCTCTCACAGGCATTACAAAGAAAAGGGCAGAGACTCTAGGTCCAACATCACTTATGTCATCGACTCCTACAGCAAAGTTTCCCAGCTCAAAAAGGATCCACACCACCAGTCCGTCCTATTTTCTACTGCAGAAATGACTGTACGAACTCAGAAAGAATAAACACACCATTGCTACTACCAAGGAGGGCAGCAAGCCCAATCGCTCTCCTGAGACCACACACACAATGATATTGGACTAAGAGGGCAATTGCCTCCCCACCACTACGTGCACATATACAATCATTCCTAAATACTTTCCCAGCACAAGACAGTTGAGATCCTATAACAGCTTTCTGTTTAGCAGAACGTCACTGATGTGTTATTACTACAAGTTTACATTACAACATCCCTCACCATCAAATCGATCGAATCCTCAGATTCTGTGATGGGTGCTCCACAGAGCTTACAGGCTGCTGTGGGAGGCAACTATTAATTTACTATGTGAGTTGCTCAGAAATCATTCAGGGCCAACACAACCCCTTTACTCAGCACCTGAGCTCTCACTGAGTAGCAGCACCTGACACCAGTTTCCATAAAATGCCTATTTTTGGATACTTGCTTCAACTCATTTGCTGTGCAGCAGCACAACCCCTACCCTAACTGCAAACTCAGCTCCATCCAGGACCTGTTTAGAGACCACTGATGACCAAAGATGGGTGGGTGACTTGATGGTCCCACTCAAACTGCATCCTCTTTACAGCTGGCCAAGACCTTTGCAGCACCCAGGGGGCTGTTCACAGGGAGGGAGTGCCAGTCCCTGTATCTCCAAGGCTTTCTTGCTGCTTTCTGCTCAGCAAAGCTTCGGTAGATGACAAGTCATAATTTCACTGCAACTATCTGAAGACAGATCAGATTCTGGTTTCACCTTTTCCCACCCAGGGTGGGTGCTGCAGTGTTCAGATGAGATGTGCACCAAGCCTAGATTTGGAAAAATAGAGATTTTTCAGGGATACGCCTTGAGCTTTACTGCAAATCACAAACTCATGTTCTCTAAACTGTGTCTGTCCACATATTGAATTTGTAGATTTGTTAGATGAGAAATTAATATCAAGCCTTAGAAATCAGGGGTAGGACTGTTTCTGAGACCCCTTTCAGCAACGCCAGTAAGAAGTTTTTGGCGAGTTTCAATTAATACTTCTTTCCCACCAATGGGAGCTGGAAGTTGGCCAAAGCTACGTGGGAGCACTGACGCTTTGTACAGCTACGTGGGAGCACTGATGCTTTGTTTGTCTTAATTCCCAGAACGCACAAGTGTCTTGTCTCCTCCACCGACCATCCTGTTGCAGGGACGCTGTGTCAATACACTCCACAGGAAACGTCTGGGAATAGCTTGTAGTTTTGCACTTACTGTCATTAGGACAAGGGCCTCTTCAATTAACCTCTTCAGGGTTGAAAGTGCTTTGCTAGGACTTGCTCCCAACATCTTTAGGTCTTCAGGACTTGGGCTGCCTCTTCCAAAAGCAGCACAGAGCATGCACAAATCCCTGCCCTTTTTCCCCAAAGGATGTCTCTCAATACTCCCCTGGACTGTCTTTTTTTTTTTTTAAGCTAGTCTCTGTTAAAGTCTGACTCTTGAAGGTGGTAAAGGATGCTTCTGAATCTCACACATCTAATTATTTGGGTTCTGTGTACAAGGAGAGCATTCTCTAATGACAAGTGATTGCACCTACATGGTCAGTTCTCTCATGCTTAGAAAAGCAAGAAAACACTCTTCTCTTTGATTCTCTGCCCTTGCAAATGAGATCCACCATTCCTGTGCAATAGATGGGTTCCCTCTGAATTGCTTTGAGCTTCCCTAACCCACAGAAGACATCCACAAACTTTCCCTTCATGAATGCGCTCTTAATTAGACTAGAGTTTTGACGTATTTTGAATTCAGTAAGTTTATTTTCCCACACTCCTGCTAGAAAGCATTATTTATTCATGTAGTTAGGTACATACATGCATTCAGTTAGGAAACGCTCACACTTGTAAGCCTTGAATTTCAAATGCTTGCTGCTGTCTGCCTCTTATTTCAGTCAGCTTCATTTCTAGCTCCACATCTGGCTTATGCTTTTATATCTTCTTTACAGTAAGCAAGTGTTCTTTGGCTTTCCCAAGGGCAGCGCAACCACTCCTTTGGAGTGCAGTCCAGTACTGCCCAGTTTTGTGGCTTGCTCAAGTTAACTACGAGACTAATGAAGCTATTAAGGATAACAGGGGTCTGAAGAAATAGCAGGTTTCTCAAATTTTTCTTTTCCCTGTTCTCCCTTGGTTAGATACTAATTCACAAATTAAGCCATCTATGTTCCAGAGAGCAGCTTCTTTTGGTTTTTTTTCCTCCAAAAAATTAAAAGAAGCCTGTTTACAGCAGGTCTGTGTTGCTCAGAAATCACTCTGAGTTAAGCAATGCAATGGGTCTCTTATGCTCCATGGCAGGGTTTTCCCCAGTCTCTGTTTAAACTTGAACCGCTAATCAGCCCAGCAGCCTGCTCCAGAGCACCCCTTACAGAGCTCCTGCAATGCTGGTGGTTCCAGAAAGCTCTAAAGAGTAAATACAAGGTGCTCCCAAGTGACTTAATTTGATTGCCTGCCTTGCTGGGCCAAACACATTGTCTCACACAAGGGGATAGGACAGGTTTGGTTGCTGCAAAAACAGAGAAAAGCGCTATTTCTTGAGTTTTTCCTGTGTGAAGGTCTTATTGTATCACAGATGAAATAGTTATATACATCAAGAATAATAAGAGAGGTCAAATCAGATGGTGCATCAAAGAAGGAGGTGCAGAAACTGTAAAGTATTTCATGAACACAAGTAGTTGTAGGAAGTTACAGAAAAATGCCTAATAAAATGGTGTCTGTATTGAATGTTGTTAATTTAAGTCTGGTCCTAGAATGATACCCTCAAATAGGGGTAACAGCAAAAGATAAGTAACATGAAACAAAAGGTACGGTAACTCAAGGCTACAAAGTGTATTTAAAAGTGGTTAATTACAACCAGAAACCTGATAACCAGCCAGTCCCGTTAGAGAGCCCAGCGACACCAGAGGGCAGCCGTGGGACACGAAAGGAAAATGTAATTACATGCTGACTGGAAAGGTAAAATACATCAAGCAGAGCTGCCTTCTATAAATTCATCAACTGACAGAGAAAATTGAGGGTGTCTTTGGAGGAAAAAATATTGTTGCCACCCACATGATGCCCATAAGTAGAGGAAAGATAAGGGAAAAAAATTCTTTAGGGCCCTTCAACAGCTCAGCTCATCTAAAAGGTTTTAATCCAAGCTAGCCTGAGAGTCCAAATCCTCATGCCATATATTCATAGCAAGAATTTCTCTCCCTACAACTGTTTCTGAAGGTCCTCTCCCTCCTATTCCACCATTGCCAAATTCCTTCGATGAAACATTTTCTACTCCAATGCCAGAAATAGTTTTTTCCATTGCACCACCCCGAGTTATAGACTAGTCTATCACCAACATCCCCAAAGCTGTGTTATGCACACAAGGGAAGCATGATCTTGTACAAAAAGCACTGCAATTCAGAGCAGTAGGACACAGCACCAGCAGAAAATTCAGCAATATTAAGAATAGGGACACAACCAAATTAAATGGCAAGAATAAGCAATGGATCACATTTTTATAAAGAAAAGGGAGATGAGATATTTAGGCATGAGGGAATAAATACTTCTTGCATTTCTTAAAACCTACTGTAAAGGAAAGGATTAGAAGTTTGCATTCAGTTATTTTTAAAATTAAATATTGTAACTGGTGCTTAAAGCATGTACTGCCATCATGTGTTCAGAAAGAAAAACACAAGGTAAGAGAAGGCACTGACCTAAGCAGCTCAGTGGGTGGGTGAGAACACCTCTGCTCTGCAAGGTCTTCAAGCCATCATATAACATCAGTTACTCTTAGGCATTAGGATTTGGTTCCGCTTTACTATGCAAAGCTCATTTTCCCAACCAAGCTCTAAAATACCCCCATAGAAACAAGGATTCTTCCTGACAACGCTGTGTATACTTCTTCAGTGGATTTACTGGCCTGCAACAAAACACTCTCCTCAAATAGGTACTGAGATAATTAAACAAAGGATGAGTAGGAGGGAAAAAACCCAGACCTAGTCTCAAACTATTCAACCACCTCCTCAGCCAAACTTACCCTCTTCTGCCTTCCCCATCCAGACCTGGGAAGTAGGCTCAGGTGAGGAACAAGCCCCAGCTGTGCCTGTTTTCCAGCTTTCCTCCCACTGCCACCACCTTCCCTTTGTGCTATGAGAAATTGTTCACAGATTATCAAATTTCTCTCAAAACTGCAGTTCAGAGTCACTCTTTGGCAGGAACACCCCCTGGGACTGGGATGGCAGAGCCACAGTTCTGCAGGCAGCAGTATACTGGGAATTAGCAGCTTGAACCTCTTGAAATATATGTCCTGAGTATGCTTTTTGGTGACTTCCCTTGTTAATCCCCTGATCCAGAGTGTCATTGCCCTCAAAGGAATTTGGTCATTATCAGAGATTTTTCATACGAACATAAGGGATGGACAACAGCGACTGTCACCCAAGGAGGCCAAATTACTGATGTCTTCATAATTGCAGAGTTGATCAGGAATATTACTAGGAGAGACAACCTGAAAGACCCTGTGAAAAACTGATATGAAACTGACTTTCAAAGCAGACACAGATGGGTGGTTAAAACTAAAAAAAAAAAAAGATCCACCTGTTAAAGTATAAACCTAAGCTGAGTTATTTCTCCTTTGAGGTTTACAAGAACAAAGCTCTTTTTTCTCCCCACTTTCACACCTCTTAGAAAGTTATTTCATTCCAGATTGAAAGCCCTGGTACTTTACTATGACCCACCATAACGTCACCCTGCCAGATGGCAGGTTTTCTTTTTCCTTTTCCTAATGAAGCACAGGCACAGTCCTGAGCATCTCTGAGCACTGACCCAGCTCACCTCCATCCTGTTGCTCTACTCATGCACATGTTCAGGTGTTTTTGCAATTCATTGAAAACTTAAAGGACAAGATCAGCTGATATAACTCCTTCCAGGGATGCAGGAGCTAAATGTCAGCAACCAAAAATCTTTGATTTTTGCTGTTGATAACAAAGCTGGATGTTCAAGATAGAAGCCTAGGAGATAACTGGTGTCAGCAGTCAGCAATGTTTAGAGAGGTTGATTATTTATTAACATCAACTAATTGTTAAGGATTCTTTTGAGAAGGTGTCTCAAATATGAAGAACCTAACAGTAAAAATCTGAAGCATGTGAAAGGAGACTATAGAGTTCCAGACAAAAAAGACAGGACTATGGATTTGGGATTTTATTAACCCAGACAAGGAGAATTGCGAAACAAAACACCACAATTTCTGAGAAGGAAGTCACACGTGCATTGGAGAAATGCAACAGCATTCATGCCAGGTATACATGTAACCAGAAAAAGGGTATGGGAAGAAAGGCAGAGCCTGGAGTTGTCAGGCTGGACCATGCAATGTGAGGAAGGAGCAAAAGCACAAGATGAATCATCGAGGTAATGGAGGGCAAGGGGAGGGGACTGCAAAGAGAAGACAAATAAACATGAGCTGACATTGCAGAAGATGGCTGAGTGAAGATCCCCACCAACAACCAGGGGACAGAGAAGAGAAAGGGTGTGGGGGAAAAAGCAAGGGAGGTCAACATGGACATTGTCAAAGGCAGGAGCAGTGACTGGGGGACCGACATCTGAGGAGGCTGTGAGGGATGAAGACTTTTCCAGAGACAGAAAACAAAAAGGTAAGGGAGAGGTAAAGAAAGTGAAGCAGGAAATTAATTAAATGAGAGCCAGGCTGGCAGAAATAGTAGTGGAAACATGCATGAGAGCTGTGAAGATAAAGAAGGTGATCTGGCTGCATAAGAAAAAGGTCTCCAGAACTGAGCAGGACAAGCAGACAAAAGTACTGGTGAGAAAGAGAAAGAAATCAAAACAGAGAGGGGATTCTATGAGAGTGGGAGGGAGGGTAGGAGGGGAAAAAGCCATGTGAGAGTGAGAGGAGGAAAGCAGAAGATCAGGACATCTTTACTGTCAGGATTGGTGCATAGAAGAAGAATAGAGGGCAGAAGCAATGCGCAGGACTGTTATGCTTGTGCAGACAGATGAAAATCAGAAGCGTTTCCAGGTTCAGTTAACAGAAACGGGCACCTTCCCTCAAAAACCAGTGCTGAGGTGCAGCAGGGGGTGCCAGCAGGGACAGGACCGCCGGCAGCCCTCACCACAGACACCCAGCTGCTTCCCCTCTGCCACAGGGCTCTGCCAAGATGGCACTGCCAAGGTGGCTGCCAGACCCTTCTGGCACATTCCACCCCGATAGAGCTGCCCTCAGGGGAGCAGGCAGCATGCCAGCTTATGGCAGCGTGAAGCAGACACGCTCCGCTCTGGTGCCTATAGCACCTGAGGGGAAGCATGGCTGGCTGGGGCCAGAGGGGACATGCTGCCCACTCGTCCACCTGCACCTCAGGGAGGGCAAGCGACACAGCCCTGTGCTTCACCTCTTATCGCTTCTTTTAAGCCACCCTACACAGGAAAACAAACAAAAGCATGCAAAAATTAAAAAAAAATAATGAGAGTGGAAACATCCTGAGGATATCTGATGAAGAACGAGTGCTTACCACAGCACCCACCCTGTGAGGCAACAACCTGCAGGTTCCCTCACACACCCTGCAAAGGCCTCAAGGCCCTGGCATGGCCGCGACTCCCCAGGGCCAAGAGGTGCCTGAGGGCAAATCCTCCTGGGATGGCTTCCCCCTTGCTGCTGGAGGCAGCCCTGCTGTCACTGTCTGTCCCCACAGCTGACAGCACTGCCAGCCCTCCTCGGCCACCATTTCCTGCAGGGCATCCCCAGGGACAGGGGAACACCCTGCACTGGTTATCGGTACCCACTTGGCTATATTTTTAATTAAAGAAAAAAAACCCACCAGCTGCACGAAGCAAGAAATAAGGAAGGAAAATGAAGTAAAAGGGAGATGAAGTGTTTGCCGAGGTGAATTTTTACGTAAAACCTTAAGGCTCATATTTACTGCTAAAATAAAGTTAAGTTCAATGGAAACGTCTGTCAGACCAGAAGAAAGTGCTTTGTGTCAAAGTTTTGAAGGTTCTTTGAAACAAAGAAACGTCTTTTCCTCATTTCACGTTTTCTCAATAACATCGAGATAATCTTCTGCTCCCCCTACACCTACGGGATTTTTTTCACTCTTGTTTTCATTTCAGCCAGAAAACATTTAGAGCTTATTTTAAATTACCTTAAGTGTCTTTTAGAAATTAACATTGTCTTGTATTCCTCTACAGACATTGTGTTTCCAACTCCACATCCTCAGGCTTCTGCACAAACAACTCAAGACAAGGTCTAGATTTTAATAACACATTTTCAATGTTTTATACATATAAATTCCCTCATTTCATTGTGTTTCAGTAGCAGATACCTTATAGCCTGTGGCAAATAACTCCTTAGAGAAATTTTACTATCTAAAGTGGAACTGAAGCTTATTGTTACAAAGAGTCACACAATTAGGTTAAAAGCGACATAAATCTTCACAAAGTCAAGTTCCTTCCTGCTCTGAAGGCACATTTTCAGCAAGGGAAAGCCAGAGCTTGCAGCTGAAAAATAAGCTTAAAATAGCAAGTAAGCCCAAGAAGCTAATAAAAGTCATAGCTAAAAAATCATTTACTCTGTTAATACAATTGTCCAAGAATGAAATGAACTCCACGGCCATGTCTGCCACAGAGGCTGGTGGGGAAGAAGGGGGATGACATGGCCCCATTACCAGCCCTTCCATAGCTGAAAGGAAGAAAAAGCAGTTCAGCAGCTGGGAAAGTACCAAGTGGAAAGAGAAGAGGACCCAGCTCCTGCTTTGACCCTCATGCCAGGTGTGATCCGAAAACGATTTTGCCAGCCCACCCAAGGGCTGGCAAATTTAGGAGCTTAAATCCCAAGCTGACATCCTGCAGTTTCTCATATTTCTGCTGTCCCAAGTCTTTGGGCATGTCCCATCTCAACCTTCTCGTGGTCCAGACATCAGGCTTGGGACACAATTTGCATAATCTTAGATGCTAATTAGTCGTCTTGACTTCCCTTTTGTCACCGGAGAAAAATAGGCACTTAAAATAGCAAAGTTTAGCTTGTCCTACAATAGATATCTAAAACAATCACACCTTAACCATACCCATTTATTCTTAGCAACTGAAGGAGGAGCCCAGCACCAGTAGCTTCCAGCACAGTGCTTGTGTGTTCCCAACAGACCTTTGAGACTCTCTGGAGAGGCTGAACCCAACAGACATCTTCTGTTTACACCCTCCTAACAGCAAGAGCTATCAGATTTCCAACACAGTCAGCATTTTCTTTAAAAATGAAATAAGACTAAAAAATGGTCCCTGGGCTACGTGCTCCATACGAGCTCAGCTCAGGCTGCTACCTGCACAGGATGCTGGCTGCTCCACTTTTGGTCCCATTTGGAGATGCTTTATTTTTCCCTGGGAACAGAGGAGAAGCACCAACACCATGTGAAGTTCTACAACCCTAAAATCAGCCAGTCTAATACTGACCTTGAAGCCTGTAAGCCCTCTATTTGCTCTAGATCCCTTATTTGAGAGAAAGCAGCCATTCAGGTATTCTCAGGACAACCTCAGACTGAACAGGAGACGGTCAGGGAGCATAAGGGTGGCTGCTCTCTGAAGACAGGGGACCTAGGAGCCAAAGGTGGACCCACCACAGGCAGTGTCCTCATCCACAGGGTGCAACCCCTCCAGGGCAAACAGCTCATCCCATCAGCGATCCCAGCCAGGGCCAGTATAGAGCCAAGCCCAGGGTCCATCCAGGCATTTCAGACAGGAGCAAAGGGAAGCAGAGCCAAAGTCAGCACTGGAGACCAGGCTGTAACATGCAGCCTTCCCCACCAAGAACCAAAGCCTTCCTCAGCAAGAACCAAGGTTAAAACCCAGGCTGGAAACCCACTACAACATGCATCCAAGGGTCCTCCTCAGGGACAAGTTACCTGCACAGCTGAGGACCATGCTGGAGGCAGGGCCAGAGGTGCACATGTCTGCACAGAGGTGAGGAAGGGGCTGAAGGCCCCACCCTGAGCTTAAATGGAGCTGTGGGCGGGTGTGGGGAGCCCCAGGTGAGGCTGCTCAGGGCCATTAAGGGGTATTGACCCCAGCAAAGATTTAGTAACTGGATGTAACAGCTGCTGAACGTCACTGCTATGATGTTGCTGTGT
Organism: Arenaria interpres; assembly: GCA_013399435.1. Taxonomy (NCBI): domain Eukaryota; kingdom Metazoa; phylum Chordata; class Aves; order Charadriiformes; family Scolopacidae; genus Arenaria; species Arenaria interpres. Next base: position 304,181 of record VXAK01006356.1, on the reverse strand, counting down.
GTAGAGCCCTGCAGCCTTCCAGACTTTTGTACAATAAGATACTGAGTCATTCACACCAGCTTCCTTTCAGTAGCTCCCTAAAAAAACTTCTTCCTTTTCCAGTAAACCAAAGCCCTGTCTGCACAGTAGAGGCCTCTTTCCTCTCTTCACTGCCACCGCACGCAGCTGCTGAACCAGTGTGGGAATGCACTCTCGTGAATCCGGGACTGATCTTTTCCCCTCAGCAGATCTCTACTGGCCTCCTCTGAGCATGAAGATAGGATGTGCCGCCCACCCAAGGGCTGGCCCTATGATGGTGAAGCTATGATGCTAAAGCATCGTGCCTGCAGGCTGTTGTACACCCTGTGTGTCCTGGCATGGTTCCATAGGAGGTCCTTACAGAAGCAAAGAGAGGCTGAAAGGAGCACGGAGTTCCACTGCAGGAGCCACTGACCATGGCTTTAGCAGAGGCAAGGCCCAAGACCCAAGGCCCAAACAGCTTCTTAAAGAGCTGTGAGGTTTGCGTGAGACAGAGGGACGTGTGAGGTGGCTGGCTGTGGTTCCCCTGGCTCTTCCGCTTCCTCTCGGCCACCTTGCTCTGTGCTGGGGCTCGGCTCTGAGCAACTCCCTGGAGTGGCCAGTGGTGCTCAGTGCAAGTCTTTCGTCCACCTCGTCTGTAGTCCTTTCTTATGCAGACTGCTCCAGAAGTCAGGCCCTAGGTGATGGGAGCAGCCTTGTCTGATGTGATAAAAGAAAACTAATACAGTTCAGGGGGCTGGGTGTGTGCAGGCAACGCACAGCAGGCAGGAGTAGCCTCCTGCTGTGCTGTACACAGAGTGTTTATTGCCACTCAACATCCATCTGCCTTTGCCTGTGTTACCCCTTTGCTTTCAGAAGCTTTTCCAGGACTCCTTAGAACAACGATCTAGACAAAGTGCCACACCAGCAAGTAAGCAGAAAGGATGGGACAACCTGGGAGCCAGCCCCAGTGACTGTGGTTAGCAAGCACCGAAATAAGAACTATCAGTCCTGCAACGCAAGATGCATGTGCTAATGGCACAGCAGCAGCCTGCCTCTCTAGGTGGAACAGTGAATGGATTGAGAACCAGCGGCTGTTCCAGAAGGGAGTGATTTGAGACTGCTGTGGTCTGCTGGACACATTCTTGTCTTTAGGAAGGCTAAAAGGTCCTATCCAGAAGGGAGTGATTTGAGACTGCTGTGGTCTGCTGGACACATTCTTGTCTTTAGGAAAGCTAAAAGGCCCTAAAATTTGTGAGGATCTTTTTGGAGGGCTGTGGGCTGGCCACCTGTTAGCAGAGCTGCAGTGTGAATGAACCTCTGCACATGGAAATCTCTCATTAGGGCAGGCAGCTACAAAGGCAGAACCAAATAAACACTGACATGAAGGTCTGTGGGTGAAGGGACCAAGACCAACACGAGAAATCAGACGCTTTTTGTCTTAGCCCTTGCTGTTTCTTGGTAATTTCTGTGAAACGGAGCTAATACCACTGCCTTTCCTACTAGGCTGAACACATTATAGGCCACTAGGCACTCAAACAATTAATTAGGGAAGTTATATAAATACACAAACATTTGTTCTGTGCTTCATCTCATAGCTCAGGGGCCTTCAGACCTGCTGCCTGGGGAACTAATAACAGTCTAGCCACAGCTGCACGAAACAGTGTGGGCTATGAAGCCTGCCCACAAAGCTGCACAAATATCCAGACAGCTCATGCAAGGAACTGTGCTATTACAGCCCCACTGCTCAACGGTTTGAGGGCGAAGCATCCTGCAGCAACTGCAGCACGGAAGAGGTGGGGATCTGTGCACCAGAGGATTATCCAAGGCCAGGGTTGGTTTGGATTCTGGTTGGGGCAGCCACGTTTCAGTCAAATAAATCAGGACAAGCAGCAGGGAGTACAGGACAAATTTATACGAGGGGACCGACAGTTCCCAAGCGTGCTGCTCCAAAGCGAAAATTTCCTGAACGAATGTGAAACCTCTGTGAATTCAGCGAGGTCAGTGCTACATGTCGCGTGGCTGCATGGCCAGCGTTCCAGTTATTTGAAGCCTTTTGCCCAGGTTTACCCTGAGCATTTTTTCCTCAAAGCTTTCTTCAGCGACCTACACAGGGAAATCTTTTGATTGTCCTCCCTGGTGATCAGTTTTCCATCCGCAAGTACACTCGAAAACATTTAAGCTGAGGTTGAACAAAGGACTTGGGATCCCTAAAAGTGATTTTGGTAAGACAGCAGTACTGAATGTGCCCAAGTGCTTTAGACACTTTGCGTTTCCACTTGTGCTATGGAAGGTGCCTGGATTTGTGCCACGTGCCTGGAGCGGCCCTGTCCCACGCTGTTCAACACCAAACTCCCGCTTCAATCCATCAGGAATCCAGGAAAGAGCTATTCCTTCAAGCCTCTCGGACAACATATGCCTCCCAGTCCCTGTGCTCAAGGCACACTTACCCTGGCAGGCTCTTCACAAAATGCAGCTGCAGTGGGGCTTAAAATAAACAAACGGAAACCAAATGCCTGGCAGTTGTTGTGGTGCTACTGCTGTCCTTTGTCATTACCATGGGGGTTCAAGGTGGGTTCCCACCCATGTCGCACACCTCAAGGGAGACTGCCTGAACTATTGCAGTTGTCAATTATTCCTTGTAAAAAGGGACAGGTGCTTTTCCACCCTGCCTTTCTCAGCTCTTCCACTTGTGCAGCCAAGAATTCAAGGCTCGCTGAGCCAAAAGAGGGAGGGAAAGATCGTGTCCCCATCGGCTCGGCCTCTCCTCTGAGCTTCCTGCTTGCAGTGCCTGCTCTCTCAAGGATCCTACCTTCCCTGGGGCTGCAGGAGAAACCCATGAGCCACACAGAAGCCTCTGCAGCCACTTAAGTGTGCAAACATTAGGTCTAGGAGTGCCTATTGTTCACGGATATGCAGAAGCAGTGGATCTAGCCCCAACACATACAAGCAGAAAGCAGCCATGTACTGCTCTGGGCCAGTTTCAGATGAAAGTTACATATAGCCTTGTCTGAAGAATCAGCTATGAGATGAAAAGTGGCTGAGTTTTGGCCTTAAAAACTTAATTTTAAAAATACAGTTGTAATGGAAGAGGCTGCTAAGCTATGTGTGGTGAGTTCACACCTTAATGTAAAAACGGTCATGTTTAAACAGCACCACAGTAGGATTTAAATGCCCTCCCTCCATCTTTTGGTAATTTTTTCTCAAAAGAGAGGATTGAATGAGGACAGAAAAACACGTTCCCTCGGCTGCCGAGCTCCTCTCACTTTTGCAATGGCTTTAATCTATGTTTTAGGAAGCAAAAATAATTTTGTTGCCATCTCTCATTCACTCCCCAAGAGAACAGGATTAATTACTTTTGCCACTTTTTACAAGTAACCATATTGCCAGCAAATAACAAACAGTTCCTGCCTGCGGATTTGGCCTGACTTCACGGGAAATCAGTCCTGTTTCTCTCTCTCTGCTCTGCAGCGCCTGTTCTACAGTTCCAAGGTGTCTGTGTCCGACACTGTCTCAGTGCCAGACTGTACGTGGTCACTGTCCCTTCCTCCTCCTGCAAGCTATTCCGTGGGCTGCTCGGGATATGCATATCCCTGTTTCTTTCCTCCACTTCTCCCATGGCACCGTCTTTCAGGGCACAAGCAATTCTCACTTGCCAAAGCTGTCTAAACAGGCAGCAGCCACAGCACGGCTGCAGTGAGTAAGAGCGGTTAAACACTGCCCAGCCCTCGCGATACCCCTCACGTGCTCTCACTGGAATTTCCCCCCTGCTCTAATATATGCTGTCTCACTGCAAGACACGCCATGGAAGATGCATCTTTCCTTCCTCCAAAGCATCTGTTGAGACTGCTGACAAAAAGCAGGATATTGTTTTTGATGAAGCCTGATGTCTTCTGCTCTGCAGCAATCTAATAAATACATGTTAATAGAGTTAACTTGAAATCCCTGACACAGTGACTATTTGGTGCTTCTTCTAGATATTAATTCTCTTTCCAGTTAGAAAGAAAGAAAGAAAGAAAAAAGGAATCACCATGGCTGATCTTTGCACCCTGACACCATTATTCAGTTGAGTAAAACTCTCACATCACTGCATGTCTTGACCACAAACCAGTGGCTTCTTTTTTTTTTTTAACTGTACAACAGCTCTCAGTAAAAATGATCGCACCATGAATTTACAAGATGCAGCTATCCAAGACTATATATTTTGTCTTTTACTATGGCTAAAAATGTTTTTATCTAGATGCAAAGATGCTGAGATATCCTGGAAAAAGTAGAGATTGATATCGATGTGGAAGAGGAACCTGAGAATTACTAACAGATTTGGGAAACATCTGTGTTCTGCTTATGAAGAGTAAACAGAAAAAAAAACCAAACCCAGAGTGTTTTATGAAAGCTCAGCAAGCAAAAAAAAACCCCAGCCAAACCCCGAACAAAAAAGCCCAAAACTCAATAACCCAGCCTGAAATGAGAAAGGGCAGAGTCCAGTTCTGGTTCAAAGGCAATTATAGTTTCTCAGTCAGAGCCCAGTGCATACTTGGATTAGCTATGGCTTGATTTACAGGGGATCATAGGACTGTCGTGCATTTTCCCACTGATTTCATATAAGGAACTTTGCTTTCAGTCTGTAATTAGACTTTTTAAGAAGCCAATTCTGGATGTTTTCTGTCTTTGACTATTCATTGGGATGTTCTACCCCTGGAGACCCCCAGACCATACTCTTCAGTTTCTCAACAGGTTTTGAAGGCAGAGGCATTATCCCAATCTCAAAAGCTTTCTCCTGAATTTCCCAGACAGATTCTCAAAGGTTTTCATTTTACAGCAGAAAAATTTGAAAGTTAAAATCAAATAAAAAAACCATTAGAAGTTTATGGGATACTTGTTTTCTTGAGGTGGGTAGGACTGTTGCAATCTGCCTCCTTAGTTATGTATTTCAGCTAAACGTGCACTGTGAGTGTGGGAAGTTGTCAGCAAGACGTGTTTGTGGTAAACGCTCCTGAAGTTTGCACACACAGCTCAAACGCACTTCAAGGGGGCCTGATTTCTGTGCAAAAACTTAAGCAGCCCTAAAAATGACGTGGAAAGTTGGATGGGATTTTGCCAGTTAGAGCTCAGATTTAAGCCCTAATGAACAGACAGGAGTTGTGGTATTGGCTCAGGGGTAGTGTAACCAGTAATTGTGTTTTCCTGCTCCAAGGGCAACTCCAGTACAGGGGGAAAAACAGATTGAGACTAACTCAAAGGCAATACGTTTCCTTCTCCTAGCTCATTAATTCTACATCTACCATATAAGCTTAGAAACAGCAATTTAGAGTCAAATCCCTTAGAAAACCAATAACCCACCTTCAGAAACACCATTGAAGGAGTTGTTAGTCTGATACAATCCACATTATAGATAGAAAACAAAATAGGTGAGAAGTTAAAACAGGGAAAAGAAGTAAGAAAAATAGTATGTAGCTGAACCGTTGTGTCATCCCAGAATTTGAAGGATGCTTTCTGTTTGAAACATGGCTAAACTGCAGAACGCTGCAGATGTAATTAAGATATTGCGTTGCATTTCCTCCCCAGGTGTCAGAGAAAAACAGTGCCTGATGAATGAAGGACAAATTCGAAAGCAAAAATAGAAAAAAAGAAGACAACCTAAACACAGAGATACTGCAGAAATCACCAAAAGGAGAAGTAGTGACTGAAAAAATCAACAGGGCCAATGAATTATCATTGCCAAGGAAATCTTGACTCCTCTGTCCAAATGAACTGACTGTAATAGTAAAGACTTACTCATTCCTTCCAACACACAGCTGGATTTAACAGTCCTTGTGGGATGCAAGCAAAGGACAGCACTCTCCAAAATGGGAAGCAGGCCCCAGGTCCAACACACAGTCCCCTTGGCTCCTGCTCTGCTCCCTCCCACCCATTTGAGATGACCAAACCCACCTTCTTGTGGGATGCTGCAGCTCCTTTGGGTGCCTCTTCCCAGATTTCATTCGCTTATTTGCCTAGAACTTGCTGTACTGTAGGTCTTCAGCTGTGGCTCTGTCCATACCGACAGGAAGGCACAAACTTGGCATTCGTAACTGGCCGTGTTCAGCTTCAGCGGAGTCCAAGCACCGTTAAGCACTTAGTACAAGAATGATAGCTTACAAAAGATCTTTATAAGCCAAAAAAACCCCCCAAACAGATTATGCTTAGCTAACGTTTCTCAGGAAGGGCTGAAATAAATCTGCTCTATCTTCATGTACATACATCACTGCACCTCTACTTTTGGGCAGGGAAATTAAATCAGGTCCCAAGACTTCATCCTCTTTTATGCTCTGTTAGAATCATGGAAAATAGCGATAGGAGCAAAAACTTCTCATGTCTTTTCATTATTCCAATCAACCAATGAAATCCTTGTTGTAGATGCTTTGATTTGCAGGCACGATCACTGCTCCTTCTGATCTTAATGAAATGGTAACATGATTGTTTCATGAGCCTGTTTTCCCCCATGAATCATTCTCCTTGGAGTCCTTTATTAGACAGGAGCTACCCAATGTAGACCTGAAATACGACTGTTGCTGTTGATCTCTTGGTGTTAGTTGTTGATGTCATTGCACTCATTTTTTCTCTGAACAGGTTTACGTCTTGATACCTAGGCACATGCTGAGCACTGTGTTCATGCTTGTAAGACACCTTGCTTGTCCTACATGGCACCTGACAGGCCTTTTACTGCACCAGCCCAGCACGATGTTGCCAGCTCTGCACAATTTCTGGGGATGCAGACACCTGCTGACCTCCTGGGGGCAACTAGCCCAAAATCTTATCCTACAGAGCATGAATAGAAGGTGTTTCCATTGCTGTCCCACTGTTCTCTGCTCCTGTATCTCTCAGCCCTTTCACACCTTCTTGGCCCCTTTACTGCCTGGACGCTGGGGAGAGCTTTCCAGTTTGGATTCCTGTTAGCCCTGTGGCTTGCCAGCAGTGTGTACGGCTGCTTGGGCCCCAGCCCACACACTGCTGACTGCACACACTTGGTTATTGCTTTGAAGGATGGCCAGTGAAGTTGTGAAGTTTTTCATCTTCCTTCAGCTGCAGTTGGCTTTGGTTTAGGGCAGAAACAGGGGATTAACTTTAGTGCCAAGCCCCTACTGGCTCTTTGATATATTGAGTTTAGTTGACTTGCTTTGACTTTTGCTCTCGTGTGGTTTGATCCATCCACCAGTCTCCTTTGTGTATGTTAGCAGTCTGGCCTCATTCTTGTCAAGTTATTCCTAGTTTTTAAATGTAATTAAGTACTCTGTTTTCTGAAACCTTTGCTGTTTTCTACCCAGATGAAGCAAAAGGGGAAGCACAGCCTTATGAAGAAAAATGTGATGAAGAACGAGTGGAGGTTGCTCATATTTGTTAGGAAGGTGTTTTCCAGTCTCGTGAATTCCCCCATGGAGTTAATTGGGTTTTCGTGTTCCAGTTCACACGAAAATGGTTGCCCTTCACTCCTCAGCCATCATGTGCAAGGTGCAGCAGCCTGCAATGTTACAGACAATATTTGGGCTACTGGCACACCAATGGCTTTTGAAGCAGCCTCACATTCCTTCCAGCCTTCCTGGCGCCCACTTCTCTGCCTCTCCACCTGTGTTAAATCACAATGTGCCCTCCTACGCGGGCAAGCAATGTCACGTAACGGATGGGAACTCCTTTGTTTTGCTGAGAGGAAGTACTGCAAACATGCAAATACCTGAACTCAGAACCGTGGATCTTCCCACACCCATCTCATGAGCTTTCCCCTGCTGACCCGGGCACCACCGCAATTTACAGTTACCGTAGCTGCTGGCTTAGGCGGGAGGGTGAGCTGTGGACATGGGAATGCCCCAGTGGTTCCAGTGCAGGTTGAAAATCTCATTTCCTGAAGGCCAGCTATTCTGTTTCAGGTAGGTTCCCAAAGGCAACAACCTGAGGAGGTACAATTTAACACCGCTATCACAGACTTTCATTACCACTACTCTTATAATTGGATTGCCAATAGAAGAGGAGCCAGTCACCAGCATGTAAGACTTGACATAACTCTCACAGACAGATTCTAATCTGATTTTGGTTCCCTTAGTATCATGATCTGATATTAGAGCATCCTTAGGCAGAGAGATCTAAAGCCTGTTAGTTGTATAACCCTTACAGTTAGTTGGATCTCATCAAATTGCGCCAGCTTTTTCTCCTCCAGGAACACTGCCGGGCAGTGAGGAATAGCAATTTGCATAAAGCTCCTAGAGACATGAAAGGTATGTGTTCAATATGCTGTGCAGGTAAGAAAAAGGAATCACACATGCAGGTTGCAAGAGCTGCTACAGGGTTTACTCAGGGCTATATAGACCCCCTTGGAAAGAGAACTTTTGCAAGCCTCTCGCACAAACTAGGCAAAGATATTAAAATCATCACCGACAAAAATAAGCACAAGTTCCCACCCGGGTCCCTCCACCACAAAATGTTCTTTTATCCCCTCCAAAAGGCCATTGGTTACTGTATTCTGTGTGTCAAGGGATTCTGAACTGTAAAGGATCACAGAATTGTTGAAATTGGAAGGGACCTCTAGAGATCATCTAGTCCAACTCAAAGCACTAGTCCAACTAAAGCAGGGTTGCCTAGAGCACATCACTCAGGACGGCATCCAGGCGGGGCTTGAAGATCTCCAGAGAAGGGGACTCCACACCCTCCCTGGGCAGCCTCTTCCAGGGCTCTGCCACCCTCACCATAAAGTTCTTCCTCACATTGGAGTGGAACTTCCCATGTTCCAGCTTGTGCCCGTTGCCCCTCGTCCTGTCACTGGGAACCACTGAGAAGAGTCCAGCCCCATCCTCCCCCAAACCGCACTTTATATACTGATAAGCCTTAATAAGGTCTCCCCTCAGCCTTCTCTTCTCCAGGCTAAAGAGTCCCAGCTCTCTCAGCCTTTCCTCATCAGGGAGATGCTCCAATCCCTTAATCATCTTTGTTGCCCTACATTGGACTCTCTCCAGTAGTTCCCTGTCTCTCTTGAACTGGGGAGCCCAGAACTGGACGCAGGATTCCAGTTGTGGCCTCCCCAGTGCAGAGCAGAGGGGGAGAATGACCTCCCTCTACCTACTGGCCACACTCTTCCCTACGCAGCGCCGGATCCCATTGGCCCTCTTGGCAACAAGGGCACACTGCTGGCTCACAATAGTTTACTGTCCACCAGGACCCCAAGATCCTTTTCCTCAGATGTGCTTTCCAGCAGGTCCACCCCTCACCTATGTTGGTGCCTGGATGGTGAAAAAGTTTTAGCAAAGACAGCCTGTGAAGATAATTTTAGTATCAGCTGTATGGAAAATACTTCTCAGAGATACTGTGTTAGTGCAGAAGGCATATTTCCTCCTTTTTAGTTTTTGGTGAAAAACAGAACTTTGAAAGCAAGTAACGCTAACAAAAGAGCAATGGTTCTGATGGGTAAGCTCTTGCGGCTGGTATTGCCAAGCCCCATATCTCCCATGAGAAAATCTTCTCAGAGTTTCATCCAGTTCCAGAGATTCAAGGTGCTCAGCTGGTCTGAATAAAACCTGAGCTGAGCTTCCAAGGTTTTGGGCACCCCAGACTCCAAAACATTCTAATATTTCCTTTCTCTTTCTGCTGTCAGAGAGGAATATTCTCGTTACCGTAGAAACACTCAGATGTGAATGTTTTCAGTTCATTATCTCTTCACAGTTTCAAGAGCCCACAGAAGGGAGCGAGTGTTGTGGGAGGTAGCCAGTGATAAACTAAGACAGAACTAGCAGGCTTCTCTGTTAGGAAATGCTCCTGTTTTGAATTAAAAACCTATCTATTTGAAACAGAATCTGCCTCTCTTTTTGGACAAAAGTAACATGTGCGTCTGAACAAGGACCAGAGGAAATTATTAACAACAGAATTTAACTGTGCGACATCATTGTAGCTCTGTAACACCAAAAGAGTCACTAATGAGCAATGATATTTCAGTTGCCATAAAAATGCGGGCAGGTGATTAGAAATTATTTCTCACAGTTTTTACACCCAGTTTTTACATTTTGAATATGGCTGCTTTTTCTTTTTTTTTTTTTGGAAGGGAACAAAAGACTACCATCTAGGGGCCCAAATACATAGATAAAAGTACAGCATTTCAAAATGTTTGCCATTCTGGGTTCCTCTTTTTTGTTATCTGATTTGTAGCATGGAAGAGGATTTTAGAGTAAACAACATATTTATGTATTTTAATCTGTATATATACTTTCACTTTCTAATATAAGTCTTTGTACTTCTTTAAATAAGCCTATCTAATTCTTCAGAATAATAAGAAAGAAATATTTACTTTCTGTCTGTCACAGTACAACTTGTGACCAAACCAATATAACTTCATGGTAGTTATCTTTCACCGAATATCTGCTTTTCCGTACTACAAAGCCCTGAGTTGACAGCAAAATAAGTTTGCTGTCCATACTATGACATGAAATCTAACTCTAAGTCTTTATTTCAGGCAAGGGTTAAATTATTATGTAATTTTAGTGACACTAATAATAATTTAGATATGCAATTATTTTCCCCCTGCTTCCTATTATAAGTCTGTAATTTATTCCACTCAGATTGATTTTTTTCCTCATGTGACTGCTTCCCTTGTAGGTGTGGATTAAAAAAACGTGCTTCAAATATTCTACGAACCAAAATGCACTGATGCTCTAATTGCCTGGTAAGATCCACAGGAGCACAGTAATTTGGGATTTCGGGAAAAGAACTCAGAAAGGAAGCAGAAGCGTAAAAAAGGCCCAGTAACATGTCTCTACAGGAGTTCAGTCTTGCACGTTGAGACAAGCTTTGCAACAAACAAGCAAATTTGGAGTTATTTTTTGCATTAAAGCCACGAGAGTGGGTGTTGCCCCATTACTCATTACACAAGGGTGACAGCGCTGGCACCGATGCGCTGCAGCAGCAACGTCCCGGCTGCTGCTGCCCTTAAACCCCCGAAGCGGCCGGGGGGCTCCAGGGACTGCAGCAGCCCAGGGCATCCTCCTGCCAGGGATGCTGCTCCACACAGGCTGCTCATTTCTAAAGTGAAGGAGACAAAATTCATGCTGCAGACCATCCTGGGGCAGCTCCAGAGGTAATCAACCCAGAGCGGTGCAAACAGAGCCGAGGTCAAGCCCCTTCTCTGAACTCCAGGAAATATTGGCCATGCTGTTCTGCTGGAGCCAAGCTCTCCTCTAATATAGCTGGTTATGGCAGTGAATATTTCTGGCAAGCTCATTACCGAGGTCATCACGGTAAACAATAACGAGAGCGAGAACAGTCTTTGGTATGCTATGCAAATCAAAATTTTACCTACAAAATTAAGGCAATTAGGCCTATAGGGAAAGTACATCTGTAACCAGTATAACTGCCTGCAAAATCCCTAGGGTAAGTTCAGTTTTATCAGCAGAAAAAGCCACTTCCTCACTCCACGCCTGCGGGATAACTGATGCGCAATATTGGCGAGCAAGGTTCAAACCCTCCAGGCTGGCTGTAGCAGAGCCCTCTTACAGTACCAGAGGGCATGGTACCGTAGAGGATCACAGAATCACAGAATTGTTGGAGTTGGAAGGGACCTCTAGAGGTCCTCTAGTCCAACTCCCCTGCTAAAGCAGGGTTGCCCAGAGCACATCACTCAGGACGGCATCCAGGTGGGGCTTGAAGATCTCCAGAGAAGGGGACTCCACACCCTCCCTGGGCAGCCTCTTCCAGGGCTCTGCCACCCTCACCATAAAGTTCTTCCTCACATTGGAGTGGAACTTCCCATGTTCCAGCTTGTGCCCGTTGCCCCTCGTCCTGTCACTGGGAACCACTGAGAAGAGTCCAGCCCCATCCTCCCCCAAACCGCACTTTATATACTGATAAGCCTTAATAAGGTCTCCCCTCAGCCTTCTCTTCTCCAGGCTAAAGAGTCCCAGCTCTCTCAGCCTTTCCTCATCAGGGAGATGCTCTAATCCCTTAATCACTTAGAAGTTTTTTGAATGTATGTAATCTTCTAGCTGAGTCTGACAAAAGTCCAGACAGCAAATGTCCTTCAGTTTCAGACAGGAAAATGTCATCCCCACTTTGCAACTGGATACATTTAAGCAGGAAGAAATTCAGCAGAACTATTCTGAAGGTGCTGTGACTTGTGCCTTTAAATCTCTTTCTCAGTCCTACATTTCTTGTATAACAACCTGCCCTAAACCAGGCTGCGAGAAGAATTTCTGTGCATGAGTACAGAGCGGCAGCAGTAGCTGCATCTCGTCTGTATGTAGACCTGTAGATAAGTATGGAGTGTATTTTTACAAGCACCCTTTTTTTTTTACTGTTATAGCTTACTTTTGTGACGGATGGAAGTCTACGCAGACGAGAGAGCATCTGCAGAAGAGTCAATAATGTTTGTTTTGCACAAATGCCAGTCGGGTCAATCAGTGAACTGTTTCGGAATTGCTGTTCCCAAACGAGGTTTTGCCAGCCCGCAGAGTACTGTGCAGTGATTTAACGTTAAAGACAACTTTGTGGTTGGACAAATTCCAGCAAATATGTTCCCATTGCTGATGAACAACTGAAAAAAATCAGCTAAACAGGATGTACTGATAAACACCACGACATCAGCCAAAAGCTTACTATTGCTTTTCATGAAGCCCATATAAATAATTTTAGAATAAACATCTGGCAATTTCCCAACTTGGAGTCATAGAATCATAGAACTTCTACCAACCTCCTTTGACAATTCATGGAAACAGGACTGTCTGTAAAGGGCAATGCTGCATTTTTGGGGGTGTTCACTGGGGAGCGTTCTTATTTGAATCAGAGACATTGGGTTTGGGTTTCTGAGCAGTCTGACATCGGCATCTGTATTGTCCCCAAGTCAGGTAGTGGGTGCAGTGATGGTCCACTTCACACTCTTAAACCCCTACAGAGCAGAGAGTTTAACTGCTGAGCTACAGGGATGGTCGTGTGCTGTGAGCCAGAGGCCAATCCTCAAGAGACAAAGCAGAGCAGATTCCTGGTGGCTTTCTGAAAATCCAAACAGTAAGATCCTCTAAGTGGGTAAAGTCCTAACCTCGCCAATGTATTTGCCCCCCGGGATAAGGGTGAAGCTGAATTTCACCCCACTGCTTGAAACAATTTCAGAAGTGCCACCGTTTGACATGGTTGGCAGCGAGATCCAGCAAGTGTAAACTGAGCTGCCTGCTAATTTAATTCAGGAGAAATGTCATGCAGGGCTCACACCAGTGCTATAAAAAGCCATTGGGAAGTTGGACTTCAGAAAGAGCACTTGGCACTGGATGACCCAGAGCAACTATCAGCTGAGCCTCACACACAGCAATGACCGTCTACAGCCCCTCCATCAGGAGGCACCAGCAAAGCTGAACTTCCCAGGGAGGAGCAAGCAGAAACCTTGCGAGTTTTTCCATGGTCAGCTCAGAGCTGTGCTTGGAGAAGAGGAAGAGTGGGAGAGGAGGAAGGGGTGCCCTGCACTGAGCAGCACCAGCTCCACTTGGAACCGTGTCCCGCAGCAGCCTGAGGGATTCCAAGCCATCCCAGCAGAAGAGAAAACACTGAGGACAAAGACACACGAGTCCAATTTTGGGGCCACTGTGCGTCCCCCCTGGCTGGGACTCAGCTCAGGAGAGCTGGGAGCCCAGCAAGCAGGTCCCAGAGGAGCAGGTAGGGGCTGCGAGGTGGTCGCCCCCTCCCCACCAGCACCCCCAGCTCGGAGCTGCAGGCAAAGCAGCACCTTGCGGCACCCCGTGATGTCATTCAGGTCACCCTGCACATGTAAACACGGCTGGCGCAGTGCAGCCGGGACACTCCACTTCCTCCTGACAGCACGGCTGCACTTGGCTGGGTTTCTGCCCGAAAAGGTAAGGCTGCTTTTAAGCTCTCTCTTTTGAGATCTAGAACCCAGGGTAACCAGCCCGCGCTGGTTCCTACAAAAACCTTGCGCTCCTCGGGCTTTTTCTTAGGGGTTGGCTCTTGCCAGGAGGAGATCTGTGGCGCTTTGAGGCTTGAAAAAACCAGCAGCCCTCCTTGCGCGCCAATCCTCTGCACGAACACATGGAGGAGTAGAAACAGCGGCCGCGTGAAGTTGCTGTCGCTAGAGATAGCAAAATGTTAGAGCGTGGGCAATTAGAGGTTCTCCAACTGCTCTCCAGTGGCATTCCTAGGCACAATTTCTTTTTTTTTTTCTTTTTGCCTAATTTCTCAGGGAATATCTTTTATTTTAAAATCAGACGTGACAGTAAAGGAAACTTGCAAATCTGTTTTTTCTAACGGTGATTTATATTGCCTTTAAAAAAAATATCTACATGCTGCCTGTCTTTGTGCCATCCAATGCTCTTCGACCGAATTGCAACAGTAGGAAATTAATATTAGTCAGGGGGACACAATATGACACAAATAGCAAGAGTGCTTGGACTTGGTTTTGTTTCCATTGATGAGAATCCTGAGGCAGTTTTAATGTGTAAATCAGACTTCAGTCTCCGGTCTGGACTGAAACTTAACTTACTTCATGGACGGGAGCTTTTAAACTGTACTTTGTAGAAGGCGGTTTAGGGACGGGCTTGCATTCGCTTGCAGCGGCAGCTCAGCTCTGAAGGGAGCTCAGCAAAATGGCACACAGGCAGTTTGGCAATTACAGACAGCACTCACAGTGGGTGGACCCTGAATCTGAGATTTCTTAAAGTAAATGAAAAGGGAATCTCACCGAAGGTGAGTCAGTAGGGTGAGATCTTGGCTTGCCGCGTATTTATGTAGGAGAGGACTCCAGCAGCAGGCTGGAGCAGTAGGATGTGTGAAATAAGAGTGTGGTTTTTTGTTCAAGAGTGTGTTTTCTGGTGTCAAGTGAAAGTGCCGGGACCTTGGATCCAGGGCAAACCTCACCAACCATGGGAATAGCATCCCTGATGCCAGTCCATCTGCGGGACAGCCCTGGTGCAGCCTGGAGCAGGGGCTCCGGGGAGGCTGCCGGCGTCCTGCTGAGTGCGTGCCCTGCTCCTACAGCTGCTGGAGCTGCAGAAGTGAGAATTAGACTAGGGCTGCAAATCGAAAACAGCTCATGACAACACATCAGACAACCCAGATCTGTTCTGTTTTTTGTGGAAGAAGAAAACCAGAAAAAGTACCCTTAACTGTAGAACTTTCCTCTTATGACTGCAGAGGTTTCACACCAAAGTGTGAGTGCAATAGCGTGAGATGTTCACGTCCATGCAATGGGGACAAAGCTTAGAGGCATTTGTGTCTTAATCAAATCAATTAGCCCATCTGCTGATGCGCATGCCAAAAAGATCCAGGACTCTGGAATGACATTCCTGTGCTTCTCGGTCCTACCAAGATGAACGCCTTTTTCCTAGAATTGCCACATTTAGTATCCAAACGTCCGGCTACGCGTAATAACGTGCACCCTTAATTATGTCCTTAGTGTGACAGCCTCAGAAATACAGGCTCAAATTAAAACGTAAAAAGCAGTAGTTGGCTGACACTGTATTTATTTACCACCAATTTTTCTTAAAATTTCCTCTTCTGAAAACAAGGTTGCAGTAGGGGCTGCCTCCCTGTGAGATGTAAATAAGCTCTGATAAAATCTGATGGAACTTTTCAGCCTTCTACCTTTGCTGTACACACATCATGCAGGGAATTACTTTGCTTTCTTAACGGCTTTGGAGACCTAATTTCAGACAGACATTCTGTGGTATCTCTGTGCGTCTGTTTTTGAGCGCAGGTGGGAAGATAAGGGGACAGTGTAGAACTGCGCTTCAGTCTGAATAAGAGATGTGGGAGGAAGGGCAGAAACACAGTCATTTTGTAGTCCCCTGTGCATCTGCCTGGGTGCATTTTGTCTAAAGAGATGGTTTAATCTCATTAGGGTTTTATGAATCTGTAATTAAGTCATTCATTCTCAGAAAGCAGCCTGTTCTGAGGAGCCAGCAGACATCACCCATGTATATATTAATTGTGTTAATGCTTTTGGTCAGGTCAACCTGCTCAGTCCGCTCCATTGTAAACGGCCTGACCCCGAATTCATTGAATTCAAAGGGGAGACTTTTTCTGACTCCATGGCCCATGTCTTCTGTTCATCAACCCTGGTGTTACATCTGCTCTGGTGGTGGGGATGGGACACCACCTGTATTTCCACGTTGTGTTGTGTTACCTTTTGATTCGGAGGTTCAAAGCAGCTCCCTGGTCTCCAACAAAGCCCAGCTTTTCAGGATGCTTCTACCCATAAATACCAGCAATATGAGGACTACTCCCGGGAGCGGTTTTTTTCCCCTAACACCAGTTATTCAGCAACACGAGGTTTTTCAATTTGGGGTCACCCTAGAAGACAGCAACACAAACTGATGAGAACATAATCAAACCACCACCTCTGCCTCTGGCCACTCAGACAGCCCTGGTCCCTTGAGGGTTAGAAAACTACCTTAAAGAGGCCAAAGAAATGAAATCTTGATTAACTCTGACACCTTGTGGACAATTAGCAGACGGTGAGGAAACCCGAGGGGGAACCTCTCCATGCTGTGGGCTCCGCCATGGTCTCAGTTGGCCCAGCCCTCTGCTCTCCTGCACAGCTGGGCATAGTTTGACGCAATCAGAAAGCGATGGCTGAATTCTGACATCAAGCGTGTGCACTCAGCGTCACCCTCGTGTTACAGCAGACACATCCTGGACATGCCAGTTTGCCCTAAATGGCTCTAATTAGCAGCCACTTTGAGTCAGCAGCCTGAACTTGATTATTCTGATTGCTGACACTGCGGTTGGGTCCTTAGCTGTCACATGAAATGTAAATAAGGGTTAACTGTATCTAGGGACCTCAATAAGCAAACTGACTATTATGACTCATTTGAACCGAAGAACACGCATCCACTGCCCAGCATTTAAACATGAGCCTGTCCTTAACATAGAACATTTTGCAAATGTGTCTAATCCTCCGTGGTTTCAACGGCCACCTAGCACTTGTGGTTTTGGTAGAGCACCAGCCAGTCAGCCTAACCTTGACACCCGAGGGACACCAGGCAGCTAATAACTTTGAAAGTGGCTCTTTAATGGCTTCTTTGCAAAGTGGGTGGTCACCTGAAGGGGCAGAAATGGGGTGCAGTGAGCAGGGATCTAATTGGAGGCAAGGGCAGGAGACAGCATGTCTGGCTAGAGATGCAGGCGAACCAGGTGGAAAGAGATCACAAACCTTCAGAGTGCCAGAAAATCACAGCATTCTCAAGAAATGGGATGTAACCTGAGTTTACTGCTCTGAGAAGCAACACCCTGAGTGAACACCCCAGTGCTCAGCTCCATGCCCTGTCCACTCCCTGTTCCAGTGCCCTGAGGAGCACCAGAAAGGAGAGAGGGAGGCCTCCAACACTGCTTCTCAGACTGGTGGAGATAAGGCCTTGGGCCAGATGCGTCTCTCCCCCTCGTTTCCAGCACCTTTGAGCCCACTTCCCTCCTCATGGACATGTTCTGGCCTTGTGATAGGAGCAAGGCTGCGGTGTCATGGGATGGGGGCAGCTGGAGACACCCCACCACAGGGCAGAGCATCTCATCCCAGAGCTGCCATGGGTGAGGGTTACTGGGAGTGAAATTTAGACTGGAAGGATTGTCCTGGGGAGACAAAACCAGCCTGGGAGGTGTGCTCTGAGGTACCTGGCCTCCATGTGTTCGTGCCATCTTGGTGAAGGAAGGGGATTAGATAGAGGGTTTCTCCACTGCAGCATTTCTTTGATGTTTGGTGCAACTGAAGGATGTAGCCCAGTTGCTAAAGCCGAGAGTGCTGCCGGAGATAAACATGCAGACCTTGCTTTTTGAAGACCGTGAGAAAATGTAAGACAAGTTTAAAAAGAAAAGCAAGAAACTTGGCAGCAGCATCTGTCTGAGGAGCTTGCAGGAGCAATGGTTTGGCGGCCCTGCTCACCGTCAGCATCAGCCAGAGCTACTGCACCCAGGGGTGAGGGTGGCTTGTGTCCCATCCCGGGACCTTGCCACGTCCGGGTGTTTCTGGGGCCTGAATTACAATCCTTCCCTAGCAGCCCTGAACAGTGTCGGTAAAAACTGCCAAGACAAAGTACCGCAACAATTCACAAGCTGAAAAAACAGCTATTTGTGTTCTTTGTCACTTGAGAGGTCTAAATGCTACTCTTTTTTTTTTTTCTAACTTGAAGGAAAAAGCATTAGTAACAGGGTGTGAGTTACTAATATCTACCTACAGAGACACTTTTTCTGGCAAATACCCCTTGCCAGTGGTGCAGGAAATGAGTCAGAAGGAATGAATCAGTGTCTGCAGTGCCACATGAAATAGGAAGCTGATACTCAATTTTAACCATCGTATTAGACACAGGAGGGAATCACTATAATGAGAATTATGACCCTAAGGGGGAATACCTGATAAAACCAAACTCCTCCTGCCTGTGCTACCTTAATGAGGACAAGTCCCGGTTACAAAAGCTGGCAAAAGAAAGATGGCCCAACAGTTCAACACGTGACATTCAGCCATTCCTACTTATCTGAATCAAAGGAGAGCCAGAAATTGGAAGCATCTAAAAATAAAATTATATGATGGTAAAAAGTGTTCAGCTGAGGTCACCGGGGTGATGAAAAATGGAAGCTGGTGATCTGACTAGGTCTCTGCTTGTTACATTAGCTTAAATACATGGCAGCAGACTTCAGGAGCACTGGCTGTACTTGTAACAGTCAAACCTCTCAAGCTTGCTCCCTGCGACATTTTTCCACATGGCCTGTCCCCATCATGCCAGAGAAGGCGGATCCATGAGGTCCACTGATGGGGTCAGGAGAAATGCCACCCGCACAATGCCTAACCTGCAGGTATTATTCAGTGGTTGGCACCACATTTTGATGGTTGGGCCATGTGGTTACTCACACACTGGAGCTGGGCTATGGCACACCTACCCAGAGACCAAATCACAGAGGACCTCGAGTTGCCAAAAGGATAGGCAGCTTCTCCTGCTCCTCTGTTAGTAGTAAGGCACATGTTCACCCATGCTTATGGCACTCAGACAGCCCAGCAAGGGGACTGACACAACGGGAATGGTCCTTCACCTCTGCATGAATAGTGGGAGACCTCCAAAAGGGCACCTTTGAATCAGACAGCAGGATGTTTTATACAGAAGACATTTCCAAACCTCTACTTTGTACCAAACAGTCAAATGGGAAATGCAAATGTGAATATCAAAAGCTCTTGCAGTGCTTTTGCCTTTACAGCCCCTGTTTTTGTTCTCTACAGGAATAACCCACCCACCCTATACCACAGCAGATGTTTCCAGCAGCCCAGTCATGATGCAGAGCAACCATACCTGCTCCAATCACAATATAACATTCAAACACAGCCTGTACGCAACCACTTACACCATCATATTCATCCCCGGCCTCCTGGCAAACAGCGCTGCCTTATGGGTCTTGTGCCGCTTCATCAGCAAGAAGAGCAAAGCCATCATCTTCATGATCAACCTGGCCGTGGCCGACCTGGCTCACGTCCTCTCGCTGCCGCTGCGAATATACTATTACATTAACTCCACCTGGCCTTTTGAGAAATTCCTTTGCTTACTGTGCTTCTACCTGAAGTACCTCAACATGTACGCCAGCATTTGCTTCCTCACCTGCATCAGCATCCAGAGGTATTTCTTCCTGTATCAGCCGTTCAAAGCCAAGGACTGGAAGCGGCGGTATGACATAGCCATCAGTGCCGTGGTGTGGCTCTTCGTCGGGGCAGCGTGCTTGCCGTTCCCCATCATGCGCAACATCGACATGGCCAACAAAACGAATACCTGCTTTGCCGACCTTGAAGTCCGGCAGATCGACAGCAAGGTGGCCACCGTGTTCATGACAGGCACAGCGGAGCTCTTTGGGTTCATCGGCCCGCTCATCATTATTTTATTCTGTACTTGGAAAACAAAAGACTCTCTCCGGGGCTTCCAGATACCGATGCAAAACAGCAGCGAGAGGCGGAAGGCTTTAAGGATGGTTTCCATGTGTGCCATTGTGTTCTGCGTGTGTTTTGCACCATATCACATCAACTTCTTTTTCTACATGTTGGTGAAAGAAAATGTCATTACAGACTGCTTCCTGAGCATGGTCACGCTCTACACCCAGCCCTTTTGCTTATGCCTTGCGAGTCTGGACTGCTGTTTGGATCCGATCCTCTATTTCTTTATGACTTCAGAGTTTCAAGACCAGATATCAAGGCACAGCAGCATGGTCATCAGGAGTCGGCTCATGAGCAAAGAGAGTGCCTCATCAATTAAGGAATGACAAGAAAGCCAGCTGAAAAGAATTAAGATATTTCATATGAGATCTGGGACTGTTCTGTGATACTCAATTACCAGCTCTGTTGTGGAAGATCCAGCAAGTTTACTTGGGGGATTTTTGTGGCAGTGGAAATTTTTTGATACATAGAAATAAAACTCTGTTTAAGATCAATGTGTTGGAAGCTAATGAGCAACTCAACTGGTGTGACTACACCTACAGCTGTGCCACCCAGGCCTGACCTCCCTGGACTAGAAAACATAGGAGGGAGCGACAAAGCTTTTGCTAGGAGATGGTGGAAAAGTCTCAGGAGCTTTTCTTCTATTTTCCCAACTCCGTGGCTTTATGATCAAGCCAAAGACAATCCCACATCCATCCACTGACATACGCTGAAGTGTCTTTGCTAAAAACACACAACGTATACGAGAACCTGAAAACAGCCAGTAACAATAAATGGCGGTTTTGGTCTCCACACTCAGGGCTGCAGAGGTGTGGAGGTTAGCAACTTGCTTCAGCAGAGCAGCCCCAGCTTTGAGTGCATCCCATTGGTCACCAAACTTACCTCTGCTTCACCATTCCTGCACTCCCCACCCCACTCTCATTCATTAATTCCTTCTCACCCTTAATTTCGCTCCTTAATTGCTGACGCATCCCGTAACTTGCACCTACAGCTGGTGCAGGACCCCCCGCAAAACAAATTCTCCTGACAACTCCTCAAACACCCCAGAGAGTGGGACCTTCCCTTGCTCTGAGTGACTTTCTTCCCCTCCGAGCTGCCCCTGGGGGCC
The DNA here is from genome assembly GCA_013399435.1 of Arenaria interpres. NCBI lineage: Eukaryota > Metazoa > Chordata > Aves > Charadriiformes > Scolopacidae > Arenaria > Arenaria interpres. The sequence goes on along the minus strand of VXAK01006356.1, from coordinate 283,167 downwards.
AGGAGAGCATCAGTAGGTGGCCTTCACCTTCGGACCCTGAGGGGCAGGACCACTGGGAGCACGCCGCGGGCTGGGCACAGCCGGACTCGGCATCAGTGCCATTGGATTTGATGATGCTGGTGGCACCATTCAGATCCTTTTGTGGCTTCTTCACCTCAGAGGTACCTGTGATGGATCCACCCCGTGAAATCTCTGCTTGATAGATTCAATTGATACATCTTTTTAAAAAGAGAGGTGTCCTCACCATGGTGATTTCACTAATAGAGCATAGGCTAATTACTTATGTAAATTATTCATCGTGATTTTTTCTACTAGCTCCTCTCATGACCTTAATGTTTACATTTTTATAACTTTATTGGCTATGAAGATAAGAAAAGCAGTAACAGGAAAGGATGCCATTGACCCCTTATTTGAAATTAGTGACAACTCTTTGGCCAAGTTCACCCACTTTGTGTAGCTTCAAGGGTATCCCCATGACAGCTGGGGTTGTTTTGGCTGAACACAGGCATTGATTTACTGCCTTTAAAATCTCGTGTTTTTTTCAAAAAGAAGGTGTACAATTCTCAGTAGGCACCAGTGGCAGCATCTTACATGTTTCTGCAAAAACAGAAGAAATACCAGCAACATTCGCTAAGTGTATTTTAAATCTAACTACTCAGTCGCCAGCTCAGCCAAAAATTTTCTGCATACTATGCTTTCCCATTTGACTATTTTACAATAAAACGGGAAAAAGCAAACAATAACTAGGTTTAAATAACCATTATACTGGAGTTCCTCTAAAAGGCAGCAACTTACTGATTAAATACAATGAGCTTTTGCAGTTCTTCTCTCATTTATGAGAAGATGATTCTGGGCTGCAGTACAGTGAACTTAATCTTACATGCAGATAAGTGAAAACACCAAACTATGCCTATCTAAAGGAAGTAACGTTCACAGAGAGAGTATTATTGCAGGTTTCTCTGGTTTTCTGTTGAGAAAGTTGCAGAGTAAGCAAATAATTCATCTCCCACTGAAGTCAATAGAAATGTTTTCTCCAATTTAATTGGCAGTTTGTTATGTCAATGATACAGAGAGTTGTTTACACACTGCAAGCAGTCCCTTTAAAAACGTGACCAGAGGCTGATGCTCAAGCACAGTCAAACGTGCATAAGGAAATTTTTGTTAATTTAACAGTTTTCTCATAAGCTAGGCGCTGCATAAAATTGTTAGTGAAAGAGACTTTCAATGGTTATTTTGAGAATTTTTATGGACCTTGATCAGCTAGAATGTGACTTGGAGCTGTTTACTGTGATTTCTTTCTCATACAATTCTCCATTTATCAGGTGAAAACAAGTTTGAAAGCACTGTTATGGTAACTATGTAGCTTGTCCTACATTTTTTTTCTTTCCAAAAACTGATGCTTAAAAATAAACACATTTTTGCAAATATAAGTTGAGTTTCATAGTTATCAATTATACCCAGAAAACTGAATGAGATCAGCTCCTCCTTGAATCAAAGTGTTCAAGTGTTGGAGGGCATCAACTTTTATTAGTCTTAAACAGATTTCTTCCTTGTCTACAGAAAGGTTTGCACCCCACTCTAGTATGACTGGTGTTTATTTTTACTGTATTTTTTAAAACTGCAACACTACCACCAGATTTAGAAGTATTTTGGGGAGAGAAAGGCCCTCCCTGGGAATAGCTGTGGTGCCGGTGGTGCATGACCGGATGAGGGGAAGTGATTGCTATCATCCTTACGTGCAGACAGGACCACAGAAACCATCTCTCTCTATGTCATTCAATGATCATTTCACAGATCCAAATCTACAGGGCTTAAAAAAGTCCTCACACCATTGACGACAAGACAGGTAAAACAGAAATTGGTCACTACAATCCCCTACATACTGAAAGTTATAACGTGGACCCAACATGGGAATACCTGCTCCAGCATCTGAATGTCCAAAGAGTAGCGGTGGCTCTCCCACTCAACCTTAACAAATTTGGTGGCTTTACAAGACATAACATTCCCTGTCACCATGATGGCATCCCAAATACCTCAGCTGCCCATGTCCTCCCCCATCTTCCTGCCTCACTCACCCTCTGAACTTCCTTACACCCCCCCCAAATAGTCCTTTTTACATATTGCAGCCCCAACCTGTGAGGAAAAGTCACAAAATCAAAACTTTAGCCTTTCAGGTCAAATCACTTTGACGTGCAGGAGTTTGGACAACCCGGTCTAATGGTCTCTTTAGGTGCATGGGAAAGTATATTGGTTTTGGCTGGGATAGAGTTAAGTTGTCTGTGTGGTGCTTGGTTGCCGGATGGGGTTGAACCACAACGGAAAGTTAGCCAAGATGGTCATGATGGCAAGCGAGCCTAGGGAGCAACAACTCGAAATAAAAAAGAGACCAAGGAAAACTTTTGATCCTCTGAAAGCAAGTAGAAAGTCAAAGGCTGTCAGTTTGGGATCCACAAGCCCATATGTGAAACTCAAACCTTTTAGTTCAAGTCCTCCAAAACCTCAGCAGTGTGTCACAGGAGAACAGTAGTCAAATCCATCACTACTGTTGAGGAGGATGGTATTATGGTTGCCCTCACAGCTGGGAGGTGCTGGATGCAACACAAAACCTGGGGCTGCAGGTGCTGGCTTTGCCTTCCAGCGCTCTCCTCTCACACTTTCAAAGGCACAATGTGCCCAGCTCCAGTTCCTGTAATTCACCCCCTTTCCTGTGACCACAAAACATGTTTATTATCTTGATAAGAGGAAATACGATGTCACGATGTTGCTCCTGGATTATCTCTTGTGCTGGTTCCACTGCCCAGACTCGCCACCTATAAAAAGAAGCCATCCTTCTGGGCAGACTCAAAAGTAGGTCTTTCAGCAGAGATGCCACAGAAAGGCAGAAGTTAACCCAATGAAGAGGGTGGATACAGCTATGCAGGTTGGTGAAGGATGGATCTGAAGGGCTCCCCTGGCACCTGGTGCTGGAGCAACCCTAAGTCAAGCCTCATCCTGAAGGGAACTGCTCAGGGTGGAAACGCGATGAGGTCTCCATGCCACCCACACTGACAGCAGTGCATCTCCCCGATGGCACAGCCCCAGGCAAAACTACGGCATGACATATTCTCCTTCTCTTGCACACAAGCCGTTCACCTGTTAGCAAAAGAAAATGTGTTTCCTTGCAGTGCCAGCAAAGGGTCACCCCATCACCCCATCTGAACCGGTATCAGAGGTCCAGTAACTCCTCTCCTGCTTGAGAAAGGGCCCTCCCACTCTTGACAGCAAATGTCTTTGGAAAGAAACCCTATGGGATTGAATGCCTTTCTGCAGCCTCAGGTTCTGAGCTGCAGGATCTCATGAGTACCTCAGCTTCATTTTCTTTCCTTAAATGAAATTACCGGCTCTCCACACAGAGGAAAAAACAAAAGATGCTGTAAATGCAGGATAACAGCTCAACAACCAGGAGCCAGCTCAAAATTACAAAAATCCTTTGTGTTTAAGAGATTTTGGGGCTATGATTGGTGCATTTTGACCAAAAGTGCTGGGTCTGTGGATTACACAAGGGTTTAGCTTGAAAAGGTAGCAAGTGACCAACAAGTATTTGTTGTAAAATAAATAAAAGCTTCCCAAAATGCTACTCCTGTAGAGGCCACTGTGCAGTGGTGAAGGAGGACTATGTGCTGTGGGGCACCAGGGACTCACCCAGCCCCATGGGGCCACGTGCCGACGGCTCCGCTCGAGCCATAGCAAGTCTCTGCACAAGGGTGAGTTCCTTTGTGTGAGCAAAACCTCCTCCTCCTGAATGGCCCGCTGTTTTTCATACATCCTTCAGGTGCATCCTGTCAGATATTTCTAAATGCTGAGTGCTTAAAGAGATGCTGATGGTATGCATTTGGCCACCTGCCCACAGGATACCAGGCTAAAGGCAAAGACGACCTTTATCTGGAGGTCTTAGATAAAGCCTCACAGTTAGTTAAAAATCCCTTTGTGTCTTCTGCCTTTGAAAGTATGGTGTAAAATTGCATGTTTAGTGTCGGTAACGAGCCAAAAGAGCAGAAATACTAAATAAAAATATGCACACCATCGAAGAAGAATGGAAAGGTTGGTTGGTTAGTGTACATTGAAGGCAGAGGCTTGAGGCTTGTCAATCCATCAACTTTTCACAACCAGGAAGGCTTGGATCTTCTGCAAAAATACAATAAATAGCCGATGAGCAGAGGAAGGACTTGACGTGGTTAGGAAACCCGAGGTGGGAGTCTCTCACTACCGTCTGACACCCACTGACCTCTCCTTCCCCTGCAGCCCTGTGGTAAACATGTACCTAAAAATAAGGCTGAGATGGCTGCATACGGCGCTGGACATGTGCAGTGGGCACAGAAGTAGGATGTCTTAGGCAGGATATCCTGATAAAACAGCCACTGCACTTTGGGATAAACCTTTAGCCTCTGGAGAGGGACAGGGCGCGGTGCCAGCCTCCCTTCTGCAAATCTGGGAACGTTTTGCAAATACACAAGAGTTGTTCTTTCTTCCAGGGATCAGCAGCAGCTGCTGAAAAAAGGTGCACAAGAAGAAAAGCTGGAATGATAAACAGCTCTTGTATCTTCCAAATCACTTTGCTCTCAGCTGAGATGAGAAGCGTGGGGCTTCACAGCTACTTATTTGCCAGTAGGCCACGTTTACATGATGGGTAAGCAAGTGATAATGAAGCAGCCCATAAATATGTCTATAAAGACTGGTGTATGAACTGGTCTTGCCTTTGCCTTCATGAGGATGTTGACCAACAGACTTAAGTAACTGCATCTCCACTGGCCACGGGACACTCCAGGTCAAGGATCCTCTTCGTCCTCTACGCTACTGTCGTGAAGCACCACTTCATGGCACGGGAGCGCGCTCAGGTCCCCGTGGTCACCATCGCTGCCAGCACAGAGAAAGCCCAGCCATTGCACAGCCAGTAGAGCCACTGGGCTCAGCTGCCACGGGGAAAGATGCCCGCTTGATCCCATACCCTGAGCTGGCGACTTATTCTGCAATTAAATGTTATAATAGCTTCCTCCTTTCATTTCTCTCCCACAGTTACATTTCTGTAAATTTTGCGGGGTCATAGGACCAATTACAGAAAATAGATGACTAGAGGAAGAACAGTTCTATTTATACATTACCTACAGTAAGGAAGGGAAAGGCACCAACACCCAGATTATCTTCACAAACCCTGGGCGTTAGGTGTGACACTGCATATCACATAAAACCCTTCAGCTGGAAATGAGGCAGCTCACAATAAGTTACACTACAATATCTGCCTGCCAGTTTTCAGCAATTCAGAAAGAAGGTCATGCTTAGTAGGCAGTAAAAGAACTAAAAGTTATATATATATACGGGAAAGGAATTAAAGGAGGCAAAAAGAAAAAAGAAACTAGGAATGATGCACTTTAAGGTTTTTTTTAAACAACAGTATTTTGGGAAAATCTCCACCTTAAACCATCATATTATTTCAGAAATAAAGTCTAAACCCTTAGCTTCAGCCTATAGCCTTGATAGTCTGAGGCTAACCAAATTTCCAAGAAAATGAAGGAAAATTACCACCTTCCAGTAACTTGCACTGGCACCGTTCTCAGTTTTCCTTCAGCGAGCACTTATTGGAAGATACTTGCTTCTGTATTTTATAGTTTTTAAGGAAACAAATGGCAAGTGACTGGGGATAAAAGCAGAAGCAGCTCGACCCAAGGACACTGTCACCTAAACCCAACTTCTGTGCAAAGGGGAGGAAAAAAATCCGTGCCCGAGGTCCCTGTCGCCCGGCAGTTGGATGAAACGACGTCATTGCCTTCCCAATTTATTTTTTTTTTTTAACGTCATTTGCTTTGCAGGGTTTTGCGTGGTGATGAGAAACAAAATACAGGATTTCCTGTTCTGCAGCCACTGTACTGGGCTGCAGATGCCGGCAGGATTCCAGCGCTCCGAAAACATGTGGAAGTTTAACGAGGAGCCGCTGGGGCTGGGATTGCTGCGAAAACCAGTAGGAAATAAAAGCAGAAAGCTCGCTCCTCCCGCTCTCTAGCATGGATATCACCCCCCCGAAGGATGGGAGCCACAGGAAGGTAAGCTTGATTTCTGCTATGTGTTTTCTTCAGTAGATTGAAGCTATTGCCGTTTTGAGCAACGTTATCACTTTTTTTTTTTTTGGTTTTCCTTCTTCAAGAGATCTTATCGAGCAGAAGCCAGTGCAACATCCTCAGCAGCTTCTCGCTGTGCCCACGTATTTCTGTCTCGCTTGTCTCCGAGGGGTGGGTGAGCAGAGCTCGGTGCAGCTGAGCAGGCTGCTGTGCGCGGCAGTACATGGGGAAAGCCTTGTTTTACCCAAAATACTCAATTTATTTATTTTTTTTATTTGTTACTGACAGAAGCTGCCATTAACTGACCAGCTCTGTTTGCGCATTTCCTATTAGTGCCTAGATTAAACAAACAACATTATTGCTTAAAACACAAGTGCCAGAAAGCTTCCACTACTTCAAATCCAGAGCTATTT
>VXAK01006356.1:229770-276568 GCA_013399435.1 Arenaria interpres | reverse complement strand
TTTATTTTTTTTTTTAAGATTGCTTTTCCCTCCAGCATCCCAGGCTTGAGCGGAGTTGAAGGGAGGCAGCTCTGGAGCTGGGGAACTGGGGCTCGCCCCAGCCACCCCTGGAGCCCAACTTCAGCCTGGTTTAATCCAAGCAGCCCATGGAAAAGATGAGGGCAAGCTTGTCAGCAAGTCTGGGAGTAGTGAATGCAATACCACAGCGATGTGGGGCTGGGTGGGGCGCAGGGTGATTCAGAGTAGCCGGGCAATTTCCAATAATGACAGCCGCATACGCCTCCAGGAGCACATACTGCTAACATGCTCAGAAAAAAAGAAAACAGGGGTGTTTTAACCTCCTAATTAATTGCAAAGTTACTTGGTGTTCAATAAATTACAGCGCTGCACCCACAACCGGTGCTCTCACCCCTCTGGCAGCTACACCAGGCTCCCCTTTGTAATTTCAGCGTGCAGCTGGGTAAAACTCAGCTTTATCACTCAAAAAAAGCCCCCCTCGCTCCCACCTTTGTATAAATCCATGAAGTAGGAAAACAAATCAAGGAATGGCAGGGAGTATTTCGTACAAGCTTTATAAAGTGGCTGAACAAAACCCACGGGAGCACTTCTGCCCTGACACCAGTATCACCAACACCAAAACACAAGGGGACCTGGGGGACTTTGGGGTAAAGCACAGGCGGGAGAGAAGGTGAAAACTGAAAAACAGTAACAAATAAAAAAAAAAATCCACCCTCTCAGGAAGCATTGCAGTGAACAAACCGTGGCCTGAGCCCAGGCTGGCAGCATCTCAGCAGCCCAGAGCATCCCTGCTCCTTTCCTGCTGGGTGCCCTGACAAGCGCTGTCACCTAAAAACTGAGTGTAAGGTACCAGGAGTGACATCCAAGTCCCCCAACGAGAAACAGGCACTCCCAGGGAAAGCCAAAAAAAAAGAAAAAAAAGGAAAAAAAAAACCAACAAGGAGGCTCCCCACGGTCACATCTGCAGGGACAAGGCTTAGGATTTGGGCTGAGACACATGGTAGGGAGGAGATGGTAGGATAAGGATGCTGGGGTACTCTATAACCCTTTTCACAAGCCCAGACCAGCAAGTGTCATCTCTGTCACTGGAAGGTCATGACACCAGCTGGGAATAGCTGCATTCCCCATGCTCCCTGGAAGTTTTCCCTCCCTGCTTTCTGCAGGGGTGTGAAGACAAGGTGCCCTACCACCGTTTTTCCAGGGTTAGGCAGACACAGTGCAAAGGACACCGGCCAAGAGCGGGACCAGCATCAAGCATGAGCCCCTCGTGGGTTTTCAGGCAGGTGAGGAGCACATAGGGGTTCTACAGGGACCAAAGGGGCTGGTTCCCTGCTGTCCTCATGGGGAGGTGAGAGATGTCCCCACTCCCCTGCCTTGTCGCAGCTCGATGGAGAAATCGGAAACCTCTGACCCGGGGCTGCTGGCTCAAGGAGAGTCAGCAGCCAAAAGGTACACCAGCCCCACAGCCTGGGCTCTGGCTCAGCTCACTCCTTTGCTGCCAAAACCCTGGAGAAATCAGCAAAATGGGAGAGAGAGTTTGGCAAGGGCTCGGTTCAGAAACCAGGGCATAAGCCCTGCACGGGCACAGAAACGTGGGCAAACGCACCCACCCTTCCTGTATTGGAGGCTGCTGGCTATATATTTTATATAAATATATATATAACATTCCTCCTGAAACTGGAAATGTGACAACCCCTTCTGAAGGGCTGCCTAGGTGAGGAGGAGCAGGGTAGAGGAGCCTTCATCCAGCACCTTGAAGCGATACCAGGCTCTGCACAGAAGCCCGGTCCCCACCATAAGCGATTGCCTTTTAGAAACCCGTCCTTGCGGGAAACAGCAACCCTGGCTGCTTTTTAATTAAATGCCGCTGTCAAGGGGCTCGGTGGCCACGGCAAGAGGTGCTCAGGGCTCTGCCAGATCAGGGTCTGCTCTCCCAAACGGGAAGCACAGGCTGCCCGACACCTCGCAGGCAGCTACAGGCTCCGTTTCCAAGGGGGAAATTACCCTGTTTTGTTGTAAACGATGCTTCAGGCCCTCGGTTTGTAACCTGTTGCTGCCAAATCACTTCTTCCTGAAAAAACAGACCCTTTCCCTGTGAGTTCTGCTCACAGATGGCAAAATCCATCACCTCTCCCGAGAGCTGCATGAGTACCTGTGAACTCCCCGTGACCCACCGATACCCTCAGCGCCGGCTGGCCGAGGTGAAATGGGTAAATGGATGAAAAGAATTTCTGCTCTAACTAAAAGGCAGATGTATTTATCTTCCTTCATGTCCTGAACTGTTGCTGGAGGATAATTTCTGTTGCTACAGCACGATGCCTGCACAATGTGCCATGAGTGCCGGAATTGAGTTAGCAGGACCGGCAGAGCAACTGGCATGTGTTCGGCCAGCTATTAGCTTATAAATCCAGCCTTAAATCTGGAGCCAGAGCTCTGATAGATCTGTCTGCACCTCTCCCTCCGGCCTCTGCTCGGGTCGGCTGCCTGCCAGCACCATCGTTTGCTGATGCTAATTATTGCCCTCACTGCCGATTCACATCAGACCACTGCACAGATCCAAAAGGACTGTGTCTAGACCCATTTAAAGTCCCTATTTATTTACAGTCCGACTGAATCGCTTGTAGACATATCAGAGAGCGCTAATTTGATGGGGGTTTGACAGACAACTATATGCAATAAAAGTGGTCTTGAAAAAAACTCAAGAAGCTCTCTGGCATTGGCAATAAAGAGATTAACGCTACAGAGCTCAACTGCAATGTCACTGTGGTTGTGGCATCACCTTAGGGGGTGGCAGGGTCCAAAGTCCTGCAGAGCACATCTGAAAGGAGCTGGGGTGGAAGATGCCCAGGATCACTGCCTGTAAGCGGGGTCTGGCTCTACACCCTCCCCAACACACACACACACACACACATCCCACCTTGGACACACACCTGCGCACACACACTGTACAGACACCTACACGCAACTTATTCTTCTGTACTGAAGCACATTTACTCCATGTAGGGAAACACTGGAAAGGTTTGGGCTTTACATCATCTGTTTTTACTCCTGACAGAATCCCTCCACACACCTTAGCTGCCCCATGAGCAAAGAGACTCAGTTGAAATGGAGACCAACGTGTCCTCCGGGAACTGTACCGATCCCCAGATGTCCTTCCAGTCCACCCTGTACGCAACCACCTACACCATCATATTCATCCCCGGCCTCCTGGCAAACAGCGCTGCCTTATGGGTCTTGTGCCGCTTCATCAGCAAGAAGAGCAAAGCCATCATCTTCATGATCAACCTGGCCGTGGCCGACCTGGCTCACGTCCTCTCGCTGCCCTTACGGATGTATTACTACATAAACCATACCTGGCCATTTGGAAACTTTCTTTGTCAGGTGTGCTTCTACCTGAAGTATCTCAACATGTACGCCAGCATTTGCTTCCTCACCTGCATCAGCATCCAGCGGTACCTCTTCCTCCTCCATCCCTTCAAAGCCAAGGACTGGAAGCGGCGGTACGACGCGGCCATCAGCGCTGCTGTCTGGCTCTTTGTGGGGGCAGCGTGCTTCCCCCTGCTCGTGGTGAGGAGCCCAGCCTTGTCCAAGAGCACAAACACGTGCTTCTCAGACCTGGGGGTGAAGCAGCTGAGCCTGGGAGCCTCCATTGCGATGGTGACGGTGGCTGAGCTGTTTGGGTTTGGCATCCCCTTCGGCATCATTGCCTGCTGCACTTGGAAGATGTGGCAGTCCCTGCGGGATTGTCCAACCCAGCTGCAAAACACCAGTGAGAAGCAGAAGGCTTTGCGCATGGTCTTGATGTGCGCAGCCGTCTTCTTCATCTGCTTCACCCCCTACCACATCAACTTCCCTTTCTTCATGATGGTGATAGAGAACATCATCCAGGACTGCACCTTTCACAGGAGCACGCTCCGCTTCCACCCGATCTCCCTCTGCCTGGCGAGCCTCAACTGCTGCCTGGATCCTGTCCTCTACTACTTCATGACCTCCGAGTTCCAGGACCAGCTCCTGCGCCACAGCTGTGCCGCCCTGCGGGCCCGGTTCACACGCCGCGGGAGCAACCTCTCTGTCACCGAAACCGGCCACGACATTCGCATGAAGAGGAGAAATCTTCCACGCTTTAAGTTTTGGTCCCTTCCTAAGTTCTTTGGCCGAATAAACAGCGTGGAAATCCCCCCAATGCCGCCCGACGAGCTCCTGCTGGAGTCCATCTCTTGAAACATAAGCCATTTCTCTCCATATAGGTGCTTCTCAAAGCTTGAGTGAAGATTGCATTAGGTCTCCAAACACACCTTGAATTACCCTTGTGTGCAACAGATGTCAGAATCTGACCTAGAAGGACATTTTCATGGAAAAAAACCAAACAAAACCAAACAAGGTTTGCTGGTTGTGCTGTTGCTGTTGGGGACTGTTTGCCTTTTCATGATGGAGAACATCATATTGTTAAAATACCCGAAACAGCCGTCACTGATGCCAGTATTTCTCCCATGTTGAACTGCAGCCAGGTTCGGGTCCCTCTCATTCCCGTTCCTTCAGTGGTTCTACATATTTGTCATTTTTGAAAATCCTCCTGAATCCTGTGTTGTGAGCAGGCGGCTCAGCCCCAGCTCAGCTCAGGGAGGTATCACCAGGGGAGTTTCAGCCCCAGCTGCAGCTGCCTGCAGCCCGCGATGACTCGCAGCATCCACCACACTCACGTGAGACTCTACATCAGGACAGTTAATTCTCTCCGTGTAAACTAAACCTCTTTCCATTGCAAAAAAAAAATAATAATATAAATCATCTGGACCTAATCTAGCCTAATCTGGACTGCAAGAGTACCTTTACCAAGCCTATATCAAGCAAAGACTATTAACCTATAGCCACATCAGTGTTAAAGGGAGTTCTCAAACAGATCATGCACCCAGAGCTGAGCAAGGGAGGGCGCCTGGCTCCCAGGAGCTGCGGGATGCTCAGCTGATGATGGGGGGACTGAATACTTGGAAGACAGACTGTGACTGGATATACCACGAGCAAAAAGGATGAAGGATGAGGGACATCTCCCAGGGCATGTTTGCTCGCAGAGAGCTGGGACGAGTTGGAGAAGGGAGGGCTAGTAGCTGGCATTGCTGTGTCTTGTGCTGTTATTCAGAGTCTTGTGTTACTTGCCGTTCTGCTAAAGCCTGTGGTCACAAATTAAGATGTTACCCAAGCCTCTCAGTTTTGTTTAAGAATCAGAAAAGGTCCCAGCCCTCACTGGGTACTGAGAAAAGTTTACAAAACTGACCTGAGTGCATCCTTAAGGCTTCAAACTTGGGAGGAAATAAAATAATCTCAACATGTATTTTAGCATCGTGGGTATTATTTTAAGCGCTTGTAAATAGTCGCATTATGCACCACATCTGCTCTCAGAGCAATGGTACAATTTACAAGGGGGGGTACCCCAGTTTGGGGCTCAGAGAGGCCCTGTGGTCACCACGGCCCCTCGCACAACAGCCAGCACTAGGGCTAAGGGGTTTCCTTCTTGTGGGCTACAGCATCAATGACTGCAACGCCAAAAAACCCTGCCAAAAAGTAAACGTAGGCAGAGGAGGTTTGATAGAAAACAGCTTTGCTGATGTTTGGATGCACATTTCCAACCCGTGCAGCGTTTCTGGGAAGAGCAGGCGGTGGTTTACCCCCACGTTTCCAAGGCTGGTCACAGAATGATGAGGGGAGATGCAGACAACCTGGAGGAATTTGCTTTGGTACTTACAAAGTGCCAGAGACCGGCAGAAAACACTGAGACGGGCAGAAAACACGCTGCCCTGCAGCTCGCTCTGTCCTAAATCTCCTCTCGCAAAGAAAAATAAATAATAAATAAGAATAACAAAAGGACATGTGTTCCTTATTTGCTTGGGGAAGGCGGGGGGAGAAAAGAGTTTTCAGGGCTGAAAAAAAGCTACTTCAGATGGCACAAATCCAACAGCGTGCGCAGGAAAAACAGGAAACCCAAGCAAAACCTCACTGATGCCATGGCTGGCAAATCCCAGCTCCGGGCAGCTGCCACGGAGAGGACAAGTGACACCATCAGCACCTTAACTGGGAACGTGGTTTTAACCTGTGAGTGTCTTTCGGGAACAGCACAACCCCGAGGAGCTGGGGTGGACATGTAGGCAGCTCTCAATAACCACAGCTAGATATTTATAAGTCCTGGTGACCGACCGCAAAGCCTGTACTGCAGCTCCGACCTTACCGGCAGCTCCAGGTTTCCCAGTAGCTCCAGTTACTTCTGGGACTTTGTCAGGTTGTTTTCAGATTGCACAGCTTTTCTGAAGTTTCTGCAATGCAGCTTTCCCCTTCCAGAAAGAAAAACAGGAAAAAAAAACAAAGCAGAAACTCTCGCTAATCTGCCACTTGGAAACACAAGAGCAACCCTGACTCGGGCTGCCCCGCAGGCCTGCCTGCGCCACGGGCTGCATTGGAAATACAGCAGAAAAAAAATCCCTTTCTGGGTTAGATGTGCTGAATAGCAAGGATTTTGCTGGGTTTTACACAAACCAAACCCTGAGGAAACATCCTTTTCCAGCGCAGACCAGCGCCTTCCGCCCTTCAGAGGCCACAAGACGCTTGCCAGCCCTCCCGTTTTATCACAGTTCACCAGGTTCCATCACCACCACAAACTCCCTGGCTGGGCGCCGGGACCCAAACCGTGGGGATTTGGGGTCAACGGGGAGCTCTGACATCTGGATGCTGCATGGAGAAGGGGGGACGGACAGACAGACGGGGATGCTGCTGGTCCCCAGTACAGAGATGCAAGAGCTGAGGGGGCTGTGGGGGGCAGCAGGTCAGCGCAGGCTGGGGGACACCTGGCTCTACAGTGTCCCTAGGAAGATTTAGGTAAAAAACTGCAATGTTGAGGATTTGCTTTGCCAAGGTGTGAGCTAACGTCTTACAAGGGAAAAGCTCAAGGTTGGAGAGGAAGGGACTGGGAGCTGACGTGTGGGGAAGGAGAGGGTGGGGTGAATTAAGAGCTTTTCAGGATTTCTCTCGTGCAGCCGTTACCTGTGGGCATTAAACCTTTTATTCACATGGCAAAAACCAGGCAGTAATAACCCTCGTGCTGTGCTTTAGCCTCATTCATTTTCAGGCAAAGGAAATTTCCAGGTAATTCCAGACCCCGGCCACGCTCTCGCGAGCGGGGCCAGTTGCAACAGCACCAAGAACACATCCCTTACCCCGGGCACTCTCGGTGCCCGTGCCATCCTCAGCAGGATGCTCTGGGATCAGCTGCCAGGCACCCTCAGCCAGCCCAAGAGCTCAGACCCATCAGCTGCTGGTGAGGATTTTTGGCTGTGGTGGTCTCCTGCCCAGCAAGACATGCCGTCAGGAGGGCTCCAGAAACACCCTCATGGGAAGGGCGAGGGGCTGCAATTAATTATTCTATAGGACTTAATTCTCTACAACTGGCTTTGACTACAACTGCTGAGTTGCTTCTATATACGTGTGTCCGTCCCTACGCACATACACCCCCGCACACACACTACACTTACATACCTAAAGTTACACAGTATTTAGGAGTATCCAAGAAGTCGTCTCTTGTGCACAACATTTTCTAGGGCCCCACAAGAAAGAGGGAAGATCACTTTTCTCTTTGCTAAAAATACCTTTTTCCTCCCTCCATGACCACATGCTTCCAGCCCAGCCCCAGCAAAGTGACTCTGCCTCTGGAAAACCACTCAGCCCTCGGCAGAGCTCACACCACCCACCCAGTAGCGAGACTTGGGCTCTGCTGGTTTTTGGCACAGGGCTGGTGGCCACCACCGCTGGCAACGAGCTGCTGCTCCATCCACCCACCTCGTGGTGGGGAGAAGGGAAAGGGCTGCACCTGGAAGAGGAACAAACACACCAACAGCTTCGATTCTGAGCGCTACCTAAACCCACAGAAAGCAAAATTTGCTGCTGCAAACCAAGCCGAGCCAGGGAGCGATTTTCCAGACAGTCATGATTTCATCAGACCCGACTCCAACTTTTTGATTCAGGGGCTCAGCCAGCAACACCCTGTGAAGCCCAAGTCACTGGTGCTCAATGTTACAGCCCTGTTTTAGAGACCCAGGGACACCCATTGGTCCCTCCCGCGCTGCAGAGTCCTCTTCATGGCACAAGGGAGAAGGTTTGGGGAACTCTACGTCAGTGCCACGGCCACATTTGGCACTGTAGGGGTTAGGTCTCCTCCAAGAAACAGCCCTCAACCTTGCAGCAGCCAGCAAGTCCTTTCCAGCAGGAATAGCCACACTAATCACTCAGTCTCGCTCCTCTTAATGGGACTTTTTTGTTGGTTTTGTGGGTGGTTTTTTGTTGGTTTTTTTTTTTTTTTTTTAAGAAACTTTCCCTGCTGTAGGCGGATAGGGCAAGCATGGAGGCCGGAGAGAAAAATCCAGAACTTTTTGGCCTCCAGTGTGGTGACAGCAGCACGGCTGCACCCCTGGCTCCATGTGAGCCTTGTTCTTTGGAGAACAAGTCTGATGAGGAGCGGCTGAGGGAGCTGGGGGTGTTCAGCCTGGAGAAAAGGAGGCTGAGGGGAGACCTTCTCGCTCTCTCCAATTCCCTGAAAGGAGGTTATAGCCAGGAGGGGTCAATCTCTTCTCCCAAGGTGATAGGACAAGAGGAAACGGCCTCAAGTTGCACCAGGGGAGGTTTAGATTGGGTATTAGGAAAAATTTTTTACACTGAAAGAGTTTTCAAGCATTGGAACAGGGACACGGCGGAATCATCGTCTCTGGAGGTATTTAAAAGCCAGGCAGACATGGTGCTGAGGGACATGGGTTAGTGATGGGTTTTGTCAGTGTTGGGTTGATGGTTGGACTTGATCTGAAAGGTCCCTTCCAACCCAGACAATTCTATGAAGCTGGGAGCTGTGGGTGAGAGCCCATCACAGCCCGGGCAGCGGGGCCGGGGTCCTGTGCCAGCTCCCCCTCTGCAAACACGCTCCTGCCCTTCGCCAGGCTCCTCCTGGGTCATCACCGAGCAAAACATCACCAGCCACAGGGAGAGTGGACAGACACACAACCTATTCTTCGGAATTATTTCTGTTAAGGCCAGTGCAGACCAGAAATACCTTATCTGTTTCTGTCTGAGGATCTCCTGCAAGGTCACAAAGCTTAAATGAACTGGAAATTTACGTTTTATAAAAATTGGAAGTATAAGGTAAAATATAATTAATGTAAGATTAAAATATAAGATTAAAATTTTATCCGTAAAATAATTGCTTTTCGAGTTGGTCCCAGCTCCAAGTTCTCCTGATTTTTGGTGGCCTCAACTATGGCAGGTTTGGGGAGGGTCGGGCCAGAGCTGCTGCTGTGAGCCCTGTACCGGGGAACAGCCCGGCTCGGAGACGGGCGTTCGGCTGCCGGTAAAAGCGAGCTGGGGAAGGCACCCACCCTGGGGTTCCCACCCACACACCCCGAGAAGGGGCTGAGCCGTGGCACGCAAGGGCTCCTGGAGTGACGGGAAGCAGGATGGATGCTGGCGGCGACGCACGCCAGCTGCACGCGGAGCGTGGCACCAGCAAAACAGGATATGGTTATGCTCTGAAAGGTGTTTTTGATACAAAAAGTCTATCCGTACAGTAAATACACTCGCTGCCTGAAGCGCAGGCTATGCTTTCTTCTAAATAGTCTGGCTTCTGCAGAAATGAAAGTGCAAAACTGAGCATCCATCACACACATTCGAGCAGGAAAAGAAAATAAGAGAGCATCTTCAGAGCTCAGGTGCTGTTCAGCCACGGGGGGGTTGGTACCACGTTTATTCTGGGGACTGTTCTCAACTCTGCTGTCTATTGAAGCGGTGTCCAGACCGTCCCCCACAGTCCCCTTTGGGGAGGCAGGGGGGTGCCAGGGTCACGCAAGGGAAGGCTGGTGGGGCAGGGGCAGAGCCTGGGGGCAGCTGGGTTTCACATCACATGATTTTGGAGGGGGTGGGTGGGTAATGAAAGGTTCTTCTTTAAATCACTACCGTGAAAGCACCTCGCAAAGCGTGAGAGCGCACAGCGGAGGCAGCTGCCGGGAGGCGCTGGCAGGCACTGGGAAGGCTTTGCATCCCAGATCCCACTGCAATTACGGAAACGCTCCAGGACTAATGGGAACCAAGCCGGCAGCCTCCACCGAGGTCTCAGCACATCTCCCAGGAGACTCCGCCACACCAACGAGCCCTGTTTAAGCAATAACCCCCAAACCTCTGCAGCTCCTAGTCCAAAAAAGCATCAGCAGATTAATCCATCCCCGCACCCAAGGGGACAACTCTGCAGCAGAGATCCCACAGTGCTGAAAGCTCTAGCTCCCACACAAGATTAATTAAGGCACATCAAGTAATCAGCAGGCTTCAGAAAAAAGGCTAGAAGCTTTATCTAGTAGGATTATTAGCAGCTGAAACAGACAGATGCCTGCATGTTTTGGGAGGCACAAGCTGCAAAGCCCCAGCGAGGAGCCGTGCCACCACAGGGACGACAAACCTGGCACCCCGTGAGGCTATAAAAACCCACGAGGTGCCCAAGAGGTTGATTTCCTGTAAACCACAATAAAAAGAAGGACAGAGAGCTACAAACCCCTGCTATAAGCTGGAATTGTTATGCAAGTAAATCAATAGTGCTTTAAAGGGGTAGGTGTCACTGAGCCCCTGGTACCTGCTGGAGCAGGTGATGTGGTGAGGACACCGCAGCGGTGGGCACTGCCTGGCCCCTGGGCACCCCTGTGACCCTTCTGCAGAGCTGCAACCCTCTCCACAAGTCATGCTGCAATATAAGTCCTGTTCTCCCGACCAATGAAATATGAATATGCAAGAGATATTAATGAAAGCCAATTTAAAAGTTGTTAATAGTTTTAGGTTGAATTACTGCACGAACAGTTAAAAGAAAAAGTCACTTTCTCAAAATAACCAATTAAATTAAGAATCCTCAATCCTTCCTAATCTTAAAAAAAAATAATAATAATGAGTGTTTGTAATACTTCTTGAGCTAGAGTCCCCCAGATGGATAACTGCAGAAGTGCTGCTTTTTGAAGTGGTAAAATCGCACGGGCGAGCGAGCAGCCCGTGCCGCGGCCAGCACCACCCTCTGCCGACGGCCGAGCACCCAGTGGGGGCAGAGCCAGGGGGCCATGGTGGCTCAGGAACGTGGTGATGGGTGACCCCCGCTTTGTGGCACAAATGTTCGTTTGGAAGGGAAGCACCCTCGGCTCTGGCCCTGGATTTCTCTGCAGGGTGCAGAAATCCACTAAATTAGAAAATAACGACCGTGGAGAAGATTTGCTTTTGGGGAAGCCCGAACCTGACCATGATCAGCTTCAGTGTGGCTTTCTGAAGCCCCCCCCCAAAATGCTGGGTGCCAGGACCCACAGCGCAGGGGTAAAATAGCATCCAGATGAGAGCGAAGGAACCTTTCCCAAAAAGCTGGGGAAGGGAGAGGAAAAGAATCGATGAAGCATCCGGCTGCATCAGCCTCATTAGCTCCGTATCCTGAGCAAAGGGGGCTCTGCCAGCAGGCGCTGGCCCATGGGACCCTGCCCTGCTTCAGCCAGGGCACTGAGCCCCCAGTGCCCCCCACTACTGGGGAAGCTGCTGGGGACGACAGCAGCCTCCCAGCAAATGGCGACTGCTGTGCCGCGGCGGCAGTTCCCAAAACACCCCAAAAACAGCCGCGCCTCTACATATATATATATATATGTATAAAAATAACCACAAAGAAAAAAAAAAAGAAAGAAGAGGGGTCGGGTCGGGCTGGGACGAGGGCAGGAGGAGTGGCAGAGCTGGGGAGGGCCCCGCTCCCCTCCCGCGCTGCTGCGCCCGGCAGTGGCACTTTTGCTTTGCACGTCAAGAGAGGTGGGGACCCGCTGCCAGCACCCACGGATCGGGGCCCACAGGGTCCCACCGGAGCAGCCCACCAGCACGGCAAAGGTAGGACTGATGTTCTTTTATCCACAGTTATCTTTGGTTCAGGCTGATGGTTTTAAATGGTACGTTTTGTTTGTTTGTTTTTTTGATTGTTGCAACATAGACTTGTTGCTTCTTCTCAGTGGCGGTAGAAGTGCTGAGATGGGGACACCCCATCCAGAGGCAGGAGGGTGCAGCGGTAACCACCGACCCCCATGAATCTCCAAAAGTGAAGGAGTAGATGCAAGGAGATGCCAGCTAAGCCGAGGTGTGGGTGAGGAGCCAATATCTCCATCTACCAGAAGAGTGAGCTCCCTTTAGCACTCAGGAGATGCTCCGTGTATCTTGGGGAGAGGAAGGGTATGGCTTAAGCCAAAATAGCTGGCCAGGAAGTTTCAAACCGTATTTTCTATTACTGTTAACGTGAGTATCAAGAAGCTGTGTTTAAAAATAACACGAATTGTGGAGATTCTTAGTCTTTTTAAAGCCCACAGCGGCTTGTGGAGGGACTTGTCTGTAAGTGAACTTTTTGAGGCTGTACAGCCCCATCTCCACAAGCACGGGAGTGACTGGCCTGATTTACTCATTACTGCAGGTCTCACTTGGGTTCCTCTCACTATATTTGTCCAATGGATTTTCTTAAAAGGTCCGTTCCCACAAGAGGCAGGAGGCTGACTTTCCACTGGCAATTTTCCACTTAATTACAAGAGCTGGGGGAGGGAAGAGGCAGGGGTATCTGTGCCACCGCTGATAGCACATCCCAGAGAGCACAGGCATGCGGCCACATGTCCCTGGGGGTATGCACTGACAGTTTGGGTAGAAAACTCACAGCTTTGGTACTTATTACCATGCACATCTACCAGGGACATCAGGGTGTGCCAGGAAGGGAAAAGAGGAGTGGGGGATTGGGCTAACACACAACACTGCTGCTCCAGGCTTTATTTTCCCTTTATAACCACGGTCAATATTACCAGGGCAGGGGACAAGAGCTTTTGCAAAGGATTCAAAGGCAAAAACAGCCTATTACACATGGCAGTAAACTGGAGTGTTTATTGTTTTCTGCATATTCTTGGAATTTACCCAGCCAAAATCCCCCTGGTGTCCCTGGCTGCCTGACTCACCGCCCACCAGCACACAGCCGCCCCTTCTCCTCCCCCCAGCCCCTCTTAGAGAATCATAGAATGGTTTGGGTTGGAAGGGACCTTAGAGATCACCCAATTCCAACCCCCTGTCCTGGGCAGGGACACCTCCCACCAGACCAGGTTGCTCCAAGCTCCCTCCACCCTGGCCTTGAACCCCTCCAGGGATGGGGCAGCCACAGCTTCTCTGGGCAACCTGGGCCAGTGCCTCACCACCCTCACAGGAAAGAATTTCTTCCTAATAGCTAATCTTAATCTGCCTTCTTTCAGTTTAAAGCAGTTCTCCCTCATCCTGTGGCTCCCCTTCCTGATCAAGAGCCCTTCCCCAACCCTCCTGGAGCCCCCTTAGGGACTGGAAGGGCATTTAAGGTCTCCCTGGAGCCTTCTCTTCTCCAGGCTGAACCCCCNCCCGAGGGCTCCAGCCCCACAGCCCCTTCCCAAAATTCCAGTGCCAGACAGGGAATCTCCCTCAAGCAGATGCTGCAGCTCCACAGCTCCTCCCCAGCAGGGATGTGGGCCGAAAGACAGGGAGCACGGGCAGGGCAGAAGGTAGGCACATCATGGAAAGACTCAGTTACCTTAATAATAAGCGAATGAGAAATTAGTGGGGAAACCTTTTCATTCAGTTGTGCCAAAGCCCCACAGTTCTAACCCGTAAAGTCTTGGCTGTTTCACTGCTTTCCCCCGGCGGAATAAACATTCACCAACTTTAGTGTCTCTCATTTCATGTAACCACAGAAATCGGACGGGATGAACGGGCACCTGCTCAGACACACTGCCACAGAGTCAAACCGAAAGAGCCGCTCTCATCCGTCTTGCCTTCACACAGTGCTAGCAAATATATTCCAGCAACCCAGAGTACATCGGGTGTGTGGTGCAGAAGAGATGCTGACACAGAACAGATGTGTCAGGGGAAGGATGCTCCCCTGGGTACCCAGGCTGGGACCCCAGAGGTGCCCGGGCAGGGGTAAAGGCTGGGGCTCAGGGTTCATGCTGTGTCAGGACAAGGACAGCAAAATACAGGAGGCTCCAAGGATCCCCGACAAAAGCACCGTGGCCTCTGTGGGCAGGTGCTACCAAAGAGAAATAGAGAGAAATCTCCACAATTCGCACAGCGAGAGGCAACATCACCCTTATGGAAGAGGATACAACACCTAATATCTACCTGTGAAATGCTTCGAGGGAGAAAAGCCTTTCTCCTCCCTAACATTTAGAAAAAGAACTAAAAAGCAATTCTATGCAATGACCATTTATACCTCTACCATTTCTACTATTTCTATTTTCAGTTAATACTTTCAGTTATTACTATCAGTAGTTGTTATCTCTGCCAAAATAGGACAGCAGCACTTCAGGTGACGCGGAAAACAAGTGGTTACTGGGAGAGCCTGGCACAGGACACCGCTGCCCTTGCTCTGGTCCCTGGGTCGGGTCCCCTGTCCCCACGTCCCCAGCACAGGGAGGGACAGAGCCACCACTGCACTGCCTCTGTTTGCGTAACTTCAGCAGGAAACTAGTTTTCTATTTGAAATTACCCCTATGCACCTTCTCCTTTTATTTTAGGCTGCAGAGGAGAAGGAGGAAAAATAGAAGAGAGGTCCCAGCCAGCAGCGCACCCAAGCCTCCCCCAGGAGGGTAAGTCAGTAGATGACACCAGGGTGGCCAGCACCAGCTGCTGCTATGCCCGTGTCACCCCTGCCACAGGCTTTAGGTGTTTTTTACAGCATAAATACCAGCCCCGCACCAAACACAGGGTGCCTACGTGCCCACTGCTCACCTGAATCAGCAGGAACGGTCCTTGGTAGCAGGGTTAGGGCAGGCTGGTTCTGGGAGGGAGCAGGAGGTGTTGGGCAGCATCCTGGGTTCCTTAAGGACCTGGGCTCCAAGAGGGGACCAGGCACAATGCAGCAGCAGAGGCAGCACGTACAAACAGTGCCCAGCCACGGGCTGCTTTCCCCCAGGCTGGTTTAAGACCCTTTCCTCTATCGAGCTGGGTTTTAAGAGCTGCTGTGGCTTTGCTTCCTGGGGTAAAACTCACAGGATTTGCTAATGAGGGTCCTGCTTGACCTGGGCAGTTATAACCACCCTCAGGTGTGGAGCCTGATGATTCATGGAGGGGGTGATGGACTATGATGTGGCTTTGGGGCTGAGCCCTGCTCTGTCTCAGACCCACGGGTGTTGTAGTTATAAGGGGCTGCTCCCATGTCCCCAGCTCCTGCATTTGCTCACATGGATTTATGGCTGCCCTTCAGCATACAGGAAATACTTTGTCTTTTCACAATATCTGCCCAGCTTTAACAAGCGTTAACCAGCCCTGGTTGTAAAGCTGGCAACAAAACTCACCTGCTGTGAGAAATCTTCACCCAGTGCCCTGACCTGGCCTACCATGGCAAAATACAGGGGGGAAAAAAACGTTTGGGGGAAGAAGGAAGCCATGTCTGGGGAGAGTCTCACATCTACCGCCACAGCCAGCTCCCCTATGCTGAGGGGAAGCGAGCACAGAGCATGCGAAACAAAATTTCCTCTTTCTGAGCTTTTTTTAGCATCCTGCTGGTTTTTTACAGAGCACATTTGGCTGAACTTTGTCATGTTACTGCTCGGGATTTCCAAAGTGCAGTTTCTCACATCATGGTGGTTTTACCCCCGCTCTGAGGGCGGCCGTTCTTGCCGTGGCATTTCTGGGTGACCTGGGCGAGCACCCTCGCTGCTCCCCGGCTTTGGCTGGGCTGTCTGGGACCCCTCATGCTGGGGGTTTGCAGCCCATAGGAGAGGCAGAAGGTGCTCCAAGCACATCCCTGCCCCGGGACTGGGCTGGGGGGAGCAGGGGATGGCATTGCAGGGAAGTTGCTGGGTAGTGGAGACGGGGAAACTTAGGGGGGCAGCAGGAAAAAGGCTTGTGAGCACACGTGTGTGCCCTGGGCTGTGAACAGACTGCACCTTGTCCTTCCCTTTGCGTGTCTCATGGCCCAGCGATGGAGGCAGGGGGGGTTTAGCCACCCCAGGAATGCAGGCAGAGGAAAAGGAGCATGATTCAGCCTCCCTGACTGGGTGATAGGAGCCCCTGGGCAAGAGATGAGAGGAAAGACAACATTGTTAAAAAAAAAAAGAAAAAAAAATTAAAATGACTGGAAGGAAGAACTGGGAGATGAGGATTTAGGGTCTTATCTTGCAAATGCCCCGTAGATGGTCCCCAGCCAGGCACAGACCTGCCCCAGCAGTGTCCACAGGAGCAGTGCCGGCCGGGCACGTGTATGTCTGCAGGATGGGGACACCCATATGGGCAGTGAGCGATGGCACCGCAAAGTCACCCAAGCTCCTCACTGCTGGTGCTTCAGAGCAAACTTCAGGCACAAAGTTGAGATATTCTGGGTGAAAAAAAGCGAAAATCAACCCAAGGTAAAGCTGTGCAGCTCCTCACGAGCCACCCTCGCTCTGCGTTCCTAGGGGATGGTGCTGGTATCTGGGAAGCCAAGAGGAGTAGAGGAGCTCTCCGGGAGTGAGAGGATGCAGCAGGTCACTGGTGGCCCAGTCCTGCTGCCTGGGCACAGCCCAGCCACCTACAACGTGGTGGTTTTGCTCAGACACCCCGGCAGGACCAGGAGCTGGATGGGAAGCCCAGAGGAGTTTGCTGTAACAGTAAGGATGGGAACATCTTCACAGGACCTCAACATTACCATGGAAAACCCACACGAAAGAGAGAATCCTTCCCATCCTCTATAAGTACCGGTCCCCACTAAGCACCTCTGGATGCTTTCCCAGCGCAGCCCGCTCTGCCTGTACCAATACTCAGCGTTTTTTCAAGCCCAGCAAAGCAATTTCTGTCCACTCGGGGAGGATGTACTGGTTTTGGCCAACTGGCTTGGCTTGATCCCAGTACAGAGGAGAAGGGAGGAGCCCACCCAAAATAGGTGCCACTGACAGGAAGCCCGAAAGGGGTTAATCAGCTGCCAAGGGCGAGCTCTGAAGCCCCAGGGAACCCCAGGGAACGACAGGTACTGCCAAAAACCAGCCCCATGCACAGCCCCCTCCCAGTTACTTGTGCCAATCAAGCTCCAGCAAATAGAAACTGAAGCCCTGGGCCCAGGTTACCCACCAGTGATGAAACCTAACGAGTACGTGAGCACCCATTAGTTTTCCTGCATGATGAAGACATTACTCACATTTCTAGAATTAGTCAGGCAGGTTTGTGCATCGGAAGTCAGGTGGAGAATTAATAAAAGAATTGGAGGGTCTTTGAACAGCAGGTTAATTAACTCTATGGCTTATTAATCGTAGCTTCTGAAGTTTAACGGGATTATTTCACGAGCTGTTTTGCTCAACTGGTTATGTTAGAAGCTGGCTCCCTGGAAGAAAGGAAGACATCTCAGTCTCATTGGACTCGTTACTCAACGGTATGCAAGAGAAACTACACAAATAGACACAGAAAAGCTCCCCAACTCCCCTGAAATGTTTCCTTTTGTAGAAGATTTTCTGTTTCCACCCAAAGAAACTTCAAAGTTTCAGTGCAATCACACTGGCAAGCGTTGAATATCAGCTTCATTAATAAATACTCACATTTTAACACCTATACCTCAAAGCCCAGGAAAAAACATCAGGGATTGCAGCAGGATATAATTTTGCCTTTATAAATGTGCCTTTGGCATCTTTCTTGGTACCTACAAACTTTTCCCACTTAGACCTGTAGGTTAATTCCTCATGCTGAAGCGAAAGAGAGAGAGTTTGGACAGAGATCTGAATTTCCTCTATATTTATCAGATCAGGGGTTGGTTTGCTTATTTTTCTTTTTTTTTTTGTCTGAGAGATTCAGAGAATATCAGCTGCTTACCATGCAAACAATTTTAAAATAAAGTCCACCTACAGTCACCTTAGTGACGATATCTGGTATTTCCAACAGCCAGAGCAGTCACGTGTGCAAGACGGGTGAGAGAAAGGCTTAGAAAAAGCAGCTGTGAGAAAGTCAAATTTAATATAATGCAGGTAGTTCTTCAGCAAAAAGAAAGTGTTTAACAAGTGGGCTGTTTGTTCCTCTTTGCATGCTTTATAAGGACGCTTTATATTCTATTTATGAAAGATAAATGAAAAAGTTGACCTCGGTTCGGTGAAAGCCACCGACTTGGGAGTTCCACTCCGTGCTGCGGCAGCAGTGGCTGCGCTGGTGGAAAATATTCATTTCTCAGGCGTGTGTGTCAGGCTCATTTACATAAGGAGCCCATTTTGTTCTGTCTTCTCGGCCATCTATAGCCGCGGTGCGGGTGGGAAGTTTCTGAAGGGCTTTTCCTGAGAAGACCTGGGAACGTTAAACTCATGAGTGCTGTGTGAAAGAGCATCCCTCTGGCCGCAGCGAGGAGGGATGCAGGCACGGCGCTCCCCAGAGCATCCCTGGGCTGGGCACGCGGAGACCAACGCAACCACGGCCAAAGGGAGCTTTGGCTGGAAAAGCTGGAGCTGGGCAAGAGGCAGCTACAGAGCTACCAAGCTGGTGAGGGGTCTAGAGAACAAGTCATTCGAGGAGAGGCGGAGGGAACTGGGCATGCTTAGTTTGGAGAAGAGGAGGCTGAGGGGAGACCTCATTGCCCTCTACAACTCCCTGAAAGGAGGGTGTAGAGAGGTGGGGGTTGGCCTCTTCTCCCAAGGGAATAATGACAGGACCAGAGGAAATGGTCTGAAGTTGGGGCAGGGGAGGTTTAGATTAGATATTGGGAAGAATTACTTCACTGAAAGAGTGGTCAGGCACTACAACAGCCTGCCCAGGGAGGTGGTGGAGTCACCATCCCTGGAGGTATTCAAGAAACATGTAGATGTGGCTCTTCAGGGCATGCTCTAGCGGCCAAGATTGTGGGGGTCTTTTGTGTGTGCGCATGGATGGACTCGGTGATCTCAGAGGTCCTTTCCAACCATTAAGATTCTGTGATTCTGTCAGAAACCTGGCAGCAAGTTAAATACACCCTGTGACTAGGGGTGACTTCTGCTTGGTGGTAGAGCACAGCACGCTGGTTTGTCGCAGCAATTAAACACATTTTCTATTCATTCCTTAGTGGGTTTTCACCTTCACTGGGAAAGGGATAGCACTTGTTTGGTGGGAGAAGAGCTGACCACTACATATGCCAATAGGTTTCTGCTGGAGATGCTCCTACTGCTCTGGCAAGTTTGCCCGTACCTTTTGCTTTGTAAGACCCGTGTCTCCCCGCAGTGTTGTAACTGCACCTCTTTGTCTTTCAGCCACATCAGTTGTCAAACTCCTGTGCTGAGAGAAGTGACTAAAATGCGACCTGAAAGGTGACAGAGGTGCAGCTCCGGTGACAAACCACTGACCGCTTCGGCACCCAACAATGAATTTCTAGGTGTGAATCCCCTCCCCATCGATCCTACAAGCCACTAGAGTGAGGTCCGGTAACTTCTGACAAAGAGCATGAGCAAAGCATACGAGGAGGACTTTAATTAACACACACACCCCATAACGAAGCTCCTCCCTAGAGTAGACAAGACAATCTGGTAACCAAAGCCTCCCACACGGACGCCAGGGCTGAACCTTTTAATTTAAGCACCAACCCTCTGAGGAGAACATGGCTGCAGGACGCGAGTGAGGAACATGTTATCATGCCAGGGCTGAGCTCGGATCTGGAGCACAACCATGATGAACGGTTCGACCTGCAACGAAACAGACCTCAAAACCTACTACGCGATTACTTACACTTTCATCTTGATCCCTGGACTAATAGGAAACACATTAGCTTTGTGGGTCTTTTATGGCTACATGAAAGAGACTAAAAGGGCTGTAATATTTATGATCAATTTAGCCATTGCCGACTTATCGCAGGTTTTGTCCTTGCCCCTGAGGATTTTCTACTACTTGACCGGGACATGGACATTCGGAAGTGCTGTCTGCATGTTCTGCTTCTACCTGAAGTACGTCAATATGTACGCAAGCATCTACTTCTTGGTTTGCATCAGTGTAAGACGCTATTTGTTTCTTATGCACCCCTTCAAATTCAGTGACTGCAAACGCATCTGCGACGTGTACATCAGCATCGTTGGGTGGGTGGTGGTCTGCATTGGCTGTTTGCCTTTCGCGCTTCTCAGACTTCACAAGGAAGGTGATAACCAAACGTGTTTTGTGGATCTCCCTGTAAAGAACATTGGCGTTCCCACCTCCATTGTGATGATGACGATAGGTGAATTGGTGGGGTTTGTAACACCCCTACTTATCATCCTATACTGCTCCTGGAAGACTATCTTATCACTAAAAGAAAAAAACTCTGCTTCACATGGCCTCGGAGAGAAAAAAAAGGCTTTAAAGATGATCCTCACCTGCGCTTTGGTATTTCTGATTTGCTTTGCACCTTATCACATCAGCTTTCCACTGGATTTCTTTGTCAAAACCAATATAATTAAAAACAGGTGTGTCCAGAAGGTGATCTCGGTGTTTCACGTTGTAGCTTTGTGCCTTGCCAGCTTGAACTCCTGCGTGGACCCAGTCATCTACTACTTTACTACAGAGGAGTTCAGGCGACGCCTTTCCAGGCAGGATTTGCAGGACAGCATCCAGCTTCACAACCTCAGGAAACACTCCAGAGATGTTCTCAGGGAGGATGCCACGGACTACTAGCGCTGAACTTCTCCCAACGGTTGCTAAGACTTCAAATGTTCACTATATTTGGAGTTTTGGCCCATTTCCCCACCCAGGACACTGAGAGCGATGACTGAAACAAGCTTCTACTGATTTTAGTGAGGGTTGAATAAAAACCAAACAAAAAAACCCCAAAACCCAAACCTGACTGAAAAATTGATTTAATACTTTGGTTGCAAATTTTCTCTGAATACAAATAGCACCGTGTAATTCCCACAGGCCCTATTTCTAAGCTGGGCAGCCAGGAGCAGGTAGCTTTGGCAGTAGGAGGAGGACCCAGACCCATGGCAAGAAGTGATGCTGTGCCCCGTTGTCACTGGTGGGGCCATTTCCTGACCATGTCCTGGTCACCTTGGCCATGTCCTGAAGCACCTTGGCTTCAGAAAGACGCAGTAAAGATTTTGGAGTCTGGGTATACAGAAAGAATTTGATCATAAAAATTAGTAGATGACACAGTATTATATATTTCTGAAGCAAAAGACAATCCAGCAGTGACTAATTTCTACGGAGAGCACCAAGAGCTTGCCTCAAGCCATGTTGACCACAGAGCAAGGAGCGTAAGTTGGCCCCAAAGGACTTGCCATTTAAATAATTAACCAAATCTCCGTTTCGGGGTGGAGCAAATGCCTTAATCCTGAATCACAAGTCACTGAAATGTCCAGACACTATTTTTCTGCCACCAGTTCCCATTTCTGGCTCGAAATCGTACCGTTGCCTCTGATAAGCTTTAACCATGGGGCTCTGCTTTGAGGGTATTTATTCAGGCTGGATTTCCCTCAAGCCTTTCGGGTCCTCTTTTCACCAAAGATGGAGCAAATTATTTCCCTTTCACTTATAACTGACCCTGCGCCATCACACCTACTCTTAGTTAACAGCAGCGTGATTAAAACAGAGCCAGAAGAACCAAACCTTTCTAAAGTTTGCTGTAATGGGAACTGAACTCACTATAAGCAGAGTCAAAGGTGCCACCCAACAGGCTATGAGAGATTTTAAAGAAAGGCTCAAATGTGGGTGTATTTTTAAGAATAATTTCTTTGAAATCAAACAACAGAAGCTTTGAGTTTTACTGGTATTTCATTTGCACCTTCTTGTAAAATGTATTTTTCTGTGAACATTTGAAATGTTACATTTCGAAGTGTAAAAAAACTGTGACAGTACAGGGTTTTATTTAATGCAAATGTTGTTTTATAGATTTAATTTATAAAAAAATTATATATATATATTTTGTAGAAAAACTATGTGAATCCCAGAGAGTGTTGGAACACAGAAAGACTTTTTTTCTTTTTAAGAGCCCTTCTATATAATAAAACAAAACTCCATCACCTCATCTCTACAGAGTCTGAGCCAGTGTGTCTGTACCCGAGCGTGGTGGCTAAGTAAGCACTGCTAATTCATGAAAACCATGAAGCACACTGTAATTNAACCAATATAATTAAAAACAGGTGTGTCCAGAAGGTGATCTCGGTGTTTCACGTTGTAGCTTTGTGCCTTGCCAGCTTGAACTCCTGCGTGGACCCAGTCATCTACTACTTTACTACAGAGGAGTTCAGGCGACGCCTTTCCAGGCAGGATTTGCAGGACAGCATCCAGCTTCACAACCTCAGGAAACACTCCAGAGATGTTCTCAGGGAGGATGCCACGGACTACTAGCGCTGAACTTCTCCCAACGGTTGCTAAGACTTCAAATGTTCACTATATTTGGAGTTTTGGCCCATTTCCCCACCCAGGACACTGAGAGCGATGACTGAAACAAGCTTCTACTGATTTTAGTGAGGGTTGAATAAAAACCAAACAAAAAAACCCCAAAACCCAAACCTGACTGAAAAATTGATTTAATACTTTGGTTGCAAATTTTCTCTGAATACAAATAGCACCGTGTAATTCCCACAGGCCCTATTTCTAAGCTGGGCAGCCAGGAGCAGGTAGCTTTGGCAGTAGGAGGAGGACCCAGACCCATGGCAAGAAGTGATGCTGTGCCCCGTTGTCACTGGTGGGGCCATTTCCTGACCATGTCCTGGTCACCTTGGCCATGTCCTGAAGCACCTTGGCTTCAGAAAGACGCAGTAAAGATTTTGGAGTCTGGGTATACAGAAAGAATTTGATCATAAAAATTAGTAGATGACACAGTATTATATATTTCTGAAGCAAAAGACAATCCAGCAGTGACTAATTTCTACGGAGAGCACCAAGAGCTTGCCTCAAGCCATGTTGACCACAGAGCAAGGAGCGTAAGTTGGCCCCAAAGGACTTGCCATTTAAATAATTAACCAAATCTCCGTTTCGGGGTGGAGCAAATGCCTTAATCCTGAATCACAAGTCACTGAAATGTCCAGACACTATTTTTCTGCCACCAGTTCCCATTTCTGGCTCGAAATCGTACCGTTGCCTCTGATAAGCTTTAACCATGGGGCTCTGCTTTGAGGGTATTTATTCAGGTTGGATTTCCCTCAAGCCTTTCGGGTCCTCTTTTCACCAAAGATGGAGCAAATTATTTCCCTTTCACTTATAACTGACCCTGCGCCATCACACCTACTCTTAGTTAACAGCAGCGTGATTAAAACAGAGTCAGAAGAACCAAACCTTTCTAAAGTTTGCTGTAATGGGAACTGAACTCACTATAAGCAGAGTCAAAGGTGCCACCCAACAGGCTATGAGAGATTTTAAAGAAAGGCTCAAATGTGGGTGTATTTTTAAGAATAATTTCTTTGAAATCAAACAACAGAAGCTTTGAGTTTTACTGGTATTTCATTTGCACCTTCTTGTAAAATGTATTTTTCTGTGAACATTTGAAATGTTACATTTCGAAGTGTAAAAAAACTGTGACAGTACAAGGTTTTATTTAATGCAAATGTTGTTTTATAGATTTAATTTATAAAAAAAAATATATATANTTAATTTATAAAAAAATTATATATATATATTTTGTAGAAAAACTATGTGAATCCCAGAGAGTGTTGGAACACAGAAAGACTTTTTTTCTTTTTAAGAGCCCTTCTATATAATAAAACAAAACTCCATCACCTCATCTCTACAGAGTCTGAGCCAGTGTGTCTGTACCCGAGTGTGGTGGCTAAGTAAGCACTGCTAATTCATGAAAACCATGAAGCACACTGTAATTGGTAATAGCAAGGAAAAAAAAAATAATAAATATATCTTTTTTATTTCCTAGTGTATATGATAAATTATTTTTTTAAAGAATTTTTTTAAAGTGATTCTTGGCCCATTCTCCCCTCTGTACCTGCCTGTATCACCAGTACACACTCGTGTGGACCAACACGTGACAGCACTTGGATCCCTGACACCTTTCAAGCACCTTTAGAATATTTTAAATGCCTTTTCAAAATTGTTTTAACCTCCTTATTGCACTGGGGAGAAAAGCAAAATGCTGGCTTTCCAAGGGACAAAACACACTGCTGCAAATTGCCGATACTCCTCTGCCCCCAAGACAATGTGAATTCCTACAACCAGAGACCAGCACAAGCCCATCACCGTCCTTTCTGGCCACTGCTCCCCATCTCTGGGCGCATGAGAGGGGAGCAGGATGGCCCCGTACAACCCTCTTCTCCCCAGAGCTACTTTTAGCTTCTGAGGGGAAAAGATGTTACACAAAGCGCTGTCAGAAGTTCAGAAATTGTTAAATGAGAAAAACCTCAACAAGCTTCAGTTTTCCCCCTTAGAAAACAGCGTGGGTGCAACAGGGGCTGTTTCCCCTGCTGCCGCAGCACCGGGGTTTATTCATATCAGTATTAACAGTCTCTTTTTACAGGAAGTCGGGTGTAATTGTGGCAGTAGCTCACATGAGCGGACTTCAGGAGAAACCTGCCTGCCCTCCCCCTGCCGCAGCAACTCAGCTCCAGGTGGGATTCGCTTGGGCCACGTTCTCCATCACAGAGGTCTCACAAGCCCTTGGCTGATCACAGAATCACAGAATGGTTGGGGTTGGAAGGGACCTTAAAGATCATCCAGTACCAAACTCCCTGTCATGGGCAGGGACAGCTCTCACCAGACCAGGTTGCTGAAAGCCCCATCCAACCTGGTCTTGAAGACAGGTCTTGTTGCCACAAGACCTCTGGAGAATCAAGATATTACTTAGATTAACAGAAGATGTATTCTCATGGCCTGTTGATGGCTTGGGATCCATGATAGCAGCCCGTTCTAGAGCCCTGGAGCAATCGCTCACCGGCAGAGAGATGCTCTGCTGCATCTCTTCCACCCAAGAAAGCCTCAAGTAGGGATGGCACATGGCACACAGGAGGTCTGGAGAAAACAAGTAATGCCCAGCCATTGCATCAGCAGAGAGCAATTACTGTTTGATCCCTTTTCTTGCCCAGCTTCAAGCTCTGTGCCAGGCAAGATCCCATTCTTCAGCTGGACATTTCTCAGCTCTGGCTGCAGTTTTCCACTAGCCTGGTCGAAGCCAGCAGAAGCTGATATTCCCACAGATGTCTTTTCTCCAGAAAGCCTTCTGAGTAATAAATTCAGGCTGCAGCACTGGACTGGGAACCTGAATGCAAATCTAACAGCAAAAAACCACCCCAAAACATCCCCTTTGTTCTGCATGAAGTATTTCCTCTGGTTGCTCAAGAAGCAGCTCTTCCCTGAAAAGGTTGTTACTGCCGAGAAGCAAAGCACAGAGGTCTCCGCCTCCCTCTGGCCCAGGCAGACTCCATGCTAAAGCAAAAAGTGGCTTTTAACACAGAGTTAGGTTTAATTTGTGCTGGGCCAAAAGAAAAGGTATTGTGGCAACAGTGCAGACCCGGGGAAGGTCCCTGGGGACGCTTGGGGACCTTAAGCTGTCCAGAAGCAGCATCAAGGTTTTTCGGGAAGTCTTATTTGTACATGACATGAAGCGAATGAGGATGAGACAGTTCGGAAACACGCCGAGAGCTCTGCTTCCACCCAGACGGCCGCACGTCGCAGCAGCCCCCCGTTTCCATCGACTCCCACACATTCACACGCCTCTGAACCCACGCGCCAAGGAAAGCGCCGGCACCGCTTGCAGAAGCTGCAGCCGATTTCATCACATCTCGGGCCCCGCTTCTCACAGCTTCCTTTGTGTCATTGTCACCATGAGAAGAGGCGCGACGGGGGGTTGGTTGGTTGTTTTTTTTTTTTGGCACATTCAGACTTAGAACTGTACTCACAAGTGAAGGCTTCTGCAGAAGTGGGAACAAGCGCCTGCCCCTCTTCCCGTTCTTCTCTTTACACCTTCACAAGATGGTTGCGTTGGGCCAGATCAGAGATCACCAAAGCAGTCATGGAAAACTCTTTTCCAACCCACTTGACCAACATACACCAAAACCCACCAACCCCTTAAGCCTGGTAGCAATGAATTCCCTCTTTTAATCACATTGCTTGGAATCATATGGCTGCTACTGTGAGCCGGCCACCTGACATCTTTCGGTGCCCCTTCCTCTTGCACCATGAGCCACCGGTTCCCTTTTCACCTCCTCTGCACAACTCACTCTTTGGTGGAGGCAAGGTCTCACCCACGCTCAGGACCCTCAGCTACCTCCTGGGTGGGAACAGGGCCACATGGGGATGGCCACGACATAGGTCCCCCAACATTTCCAACGTCCTCTTCATCTCCTCTGCCATCACCAGCCATCACCCATCAGCTGTCCACATAACTCAAAAGATCTCTTTTCTTCATGAAAAGAGCTGGTTTACAGCTCCTCTTACCTAAGCACAGTTTTTTGTTTCCCTATACGTATCTTTTATCAGCACTAGATTTTATCTGCTATTTTGTCATCTGGTTGCTCAACATCCCGAGAAGACTCCCCGTTTCTCTGTAACCATTGTTAGATTTCCCTGCTCTGGTTAAGGCTGCACCAGCAACAAACTTTCACACTTTTAACTTTAGCACTTACTTCCTTGTTAAAAGCTAAAAAATAATATCATTCCCAGCACCACAAAAACAGCTTGTTGGCCATAAAGGCACACAGCATCAAACACAGCGCTGCTGGACACCACTCCCCAGACCTCAATAACTAAGAATAAACACAACCACAGCGAGTGACCCAGATACAAGTCAACCTCATCTCTTTTTTTGTACAAAAACAAAAAAAAGATACTATCTTGTCAGATGATAAATACCCTGACAAAAACAGAGGAGATAAGCTGGGCCTGTTTGGACAGTGCCTGGCTCATGCTGCCAGACAAGTCAGGGCAAAGGAGCTCCATCCAGCATTTGGGCTGATAAATGGAGCTCTGTGTAAATGTGATCAATACCATACACATTAGTGATCAAAAGATCTGATTTTGAAAAAAGATCCAGTTACTTAAAGCCATCAAGAGCACAATACCAGTAACAAAAACCCAAAACACATCTGCAACAGCTGTTTTGGTACCACTACTCACTGTTGTAATGAGTTTGTTGGGAACAGCAATTACCATTGGATCAACCTGTTTCACTCACACTTCTCTCTAATGCAGTGATTTACACTTAAAAATTTACCCACATGGATAACACTGCTGAAATAAGTAAATACATGAAGACTTTCAATTTCTCAAAATTTAAAGAAAAGTGTACCACAAAGGAGAGTATTTGGGAAACTCGGGGTGAAACCAAGAGATTCCAGTTGAAACAAGCAGTCAGAGGCACAGGGATCTTTGTTTTGCTTATCACCAGTTCTTCCCTCCAGTGTTTCTTTAATGCTTTCTGCTCTATTACAGACACATCCATAGTCTCTCAATGTCGACAAGCTACCCCAAAACCTTTTTATTTTTCTCATACTTTTTCCATCATTCCTTATTTCCTGAGATTGAGCTCCATGCCAGGACGACTCCTTAATTGCCATTAATGAAAACACTGACCTTCCCAGGAAGAAACAGGGATGGACACCATCATCTTTTTGGATTAGCTCAGCTGATGTGAGGAGGTGGCCTTGGTGCAGCCTCCTGAAGGCTCAACCCTTCTCCAAGGGTCTGATCCAGCAGAGCCAGGGCAAGCACAGGAGAGAAGCAATAGAAATCTCCTTTCTCATGCTTCTTCCAGTAGCTACAAGGAGAATGACCCCCTGGCTTTTTGGCCCAACAGGCTCCTAAACATTACACAGCATTTAGGAATAATCTCCAGCTGTAACAGAGACTGCTTTTGGGCATCAATATATCTTCTCTCAGGATTGTCATCATCCTCTTCCTCAGAGAGAAACCTTCAGCCAGAAACCTGAGGCAGGGTCAGGCACATCCATCTGACATACTAAGGGCTAGATTAATTCTTTCTAATGATTCAGCATCACCTGAATCTCTACGGGAGGAGCATACCCTGGTCTTAAAACATGGGGAAAGGATAATGCTCTCACTGCCCCTCCTTGGAAGTACAGTCCTTGCCTACAAAGGAAGGAAAATGGTTAAAATTCCTCCTTAATTTAAGAGGGAATTTGAAACCCTGTTTCCCCTCACCAGGAAAATGCCTTTAGCTAGTCTGTACGCGGACAGTCTCTGCTCCTCCACCAAAGCAGTGGGAGAAAATGGAAAAGATCGCAGTTCAGTAGCCTGGTCCTGGGTACAGGGAACAAACATAAACGTGACTTTTGGTGGTTAGTGTTGTCTCCTCAAAAGGGAAGACCTGGGGACTTGTTCCTGCTTCCAGCTCTATTTCTGTACCTTACGTCAAACCAACACGGGATATGCTCCATGAACATCACCAGCTGCTGGCAGGGTTTAGATGGGTTTTTTTGGTGGCAGTAAGAGCTCCAGTTTAAAGGATCTCCATCCTGTCCATGTGTGGGTGATGACGGAGTGTCATCAACAGCTACCTCTAAGAAAGTGGGTCCAGCAACTTGCCCAGATGTGCCCAGAGCCCGTTTCAGCAGGAGTTGGACCTCAAAAAAAGTCCTCAGCTCAACTTAGAGCCAGTGCTCGCTCTGGACATATGCAGAGGTCCCAATATAAAGGGAGGGGAAAAAGGAAGCCTCTCAGAAGTTAGGTACCTCCACAGTCAGCAAGTGGCTGAGCTGCAATCACCAAGATTGTATTTTTTTATACCAGTCTGCTTGTTTCCTTCCACCTCTGTTCCCCCACCCTAAACCTAGAATTCAGGAGAAAAAAAAAACAAAACATGAAAGAACCAGAACAACCAACAAAGGTAAGATGAACACAAATGACATAATGATTGTCATAACGCAATTGTGAGAATTAGCAATTCTCTGAACTCATTTTCCCAGTGGACTCAACGGTGATGTAAGAAGGGAATATCCTGGTGGGGCTCCAGCTAAGCAAAGGTCATGGCTTTTACCAACTCCAACATGCAGCCGCCAGTGGTCTGCTCCGAGCAACCCATGGCCAGCTCCGCCTCCCTGCTTGCCCTCCCAGGAATCCCAAGGGGAAAAACCCTCTATTTTAAAGTCGCGAATCCACCCAAACTCCTGTCTTGGCTGAGCGGTTACTCTAATCTGCTGTCAGCAGGTTTATCAGTCCTGTGATTCAGTGCCATTATCTTGCACAAACTCCACTATTACATGACATAACTGTTATTTAAAGAAATGGTAACTCCTTGTGGTCAGACAGAGGTCTACGCAGCTTGAGAGAAAGTTCCCAGGAGACCTACGTAAAACAGAAGCTAAAACTCATACAGCTTTGAGTTTCTAGTTTAATGAGAGGTTTCTCATTTGAGTTAACGCTAACCATCAAAGCCCCACATCCCAGCCTGTTCCTGTTGGTTAACAGTCTGTAAAACCCAGAGCAGCACCATCACAAGCCCAAATACACCAGTGTGATGCTGTTCTGTGAGTTCCTTCACCCAAAGTTTCTCCCTCTGGGTTCATTTACCCCTGACTGACCCAGCCCAGGTGTCTCCCATGGGACATCAAACCCCTGGTGACACCTAGCTCAAAAGCTCTTTGGTTGCTTCCTGGTTCGGTGGGATCTTCTACAGCAGCCACCAGATGGTCTTCTCCCATCACCCAAGAGCTTTTTATTTGGCAATTGGTCAGAACCCACCATTTCAGAAGGGAAGGGATATGCCAAAAGACATAAGGGAAGATTGTTTCTGGATGCAAAAAATCCCTTTGGAGATACAGCTGCTGCCCAGGCAGCACTGCCAGCACCCAACGACGCAGCACTAAAGCCAACTTCACACCAGACTGCAAAGAAACAAAAAAACCCTGACTGCAAACAATAGAAATAAGCAGGCGGAATATGGCACACAAGCACTGAACTAAACACAGAAGAAATCCCAGATTGACCATCCCCACTGATGACTTTGTTACTGATGGGTTTTGCCCTCAGATGTCTGTTCCACTAGAACGCAACAGACACGCACTTCTGAAGCTCACTCTGAATCGTATTTGGCAACTGGAAGGTAATCTTATACTGGCCAGGTCTAAGACCAACACTGGGCCACACCACACGCAGGCTCTCCACAGCTCAGTGCCGAGCCCTCAGGGGTTGGTGGTCAGCATTTGCAAGGGCCTCATGAGGGTGAGTTTGCCTCCATTCACATTAAACAAAGTAAGTAGCCCCTGGTAGAAGTACCAGATGGGGGACCACAACACTGCGAGCTCAAAAGCAAAGGATGAATGCAAAAGCAATGCCACAAGGCCGAGATTTTACAGGTTTGAAGAATATATCCATGTTCCCCAGCACAACCACCACTAGCACAACCTCTCCTATGAGGAACAGTGACAGACAGCAACAGGACAAACCAGGTCCCCTCCAACCATCTCCTCTACGAGAGGGTGATGCCTTTCAGCAGAAGATCAAGGCCCAGCCTCAGAGCACAGGCACCAACTCACCTGAACATCACTGCTCTGCTGTAGACCCCAGCTCTGCAGCAAGGACCCATCTTTCCTTTGTAGTACCGGAGTTTTTGGGCTAGTGGTTTTTGTTTGGTTGTTTTATGAAAAAAAAAGAAAAGTAAATAAAACCAATGAAAACACAGTAGAGGAAGAAAATTAAGCGATGCTGAGACAGCAAAAAGAAGAGTTTTGTAGACGGAAACTACTAGCTCCATTAAAAAATAACAAGTATTGTGAGCCTGTAAATAGATACTGTAGATATCAAGTATATCTACAAATAGGATATTTATAGAATAAACACAGAAGTTGTTGAGATCTGGAGCTCACTTCTTTCTCTTACGCTCAAGGCACTTAGCCAAAAACCTTGTTTTTCCTCCGGTTAGTATGAGTCATTTCCCTACTGAAAAATCAAGGGTCTTAATCTACGGTGAAAACAGGCCCTCAGAAATACTCCAGCAGTCAGCAGTTCTAGGTGCACGCTCTCCCCAGCCCATACACACATCTACTTCCGAACCACCTCCACCCAAGCAAACTTTTCCCATAGAAAACACTTTCAGTCAGTCAGTAACATAAAGAGACTGTGTCTTTGGGGTGTCATTGCTACTTCTCAGCCATCCAGGTGTCCACCTGACTCAGGAGTGGCTGTGAATCGCCAAGAGCAGTAAATGGAGCTTTGAGGAGAGCAAAAAGGACTCAGCTGGCTCTGCAGCACAGAGGTACAAGGTAAGCAGAAATGCTCTCATTTCTTTTCAGATTAGAACCTTAACTGAGAAGCCAGCAGCTGCAGCTCAGCTCACGAGCAGGGATGTGCTATGGTTTACTTTGTATGAAAGTCTGATCCCACCCTCCTCCTCTCATTTTTCAAACTTTTAATTTTATAATGAAAAAAGCGAGTTGAGGAGGCAAAGCCATAAGTGCTTCCAACCTGACACTGCATGATAAGGCACACTGGTAAGGGTAGGGTAGCCCAAATTCTTGTGGCTTCTACATCCCTCTCATCTTTCTAAGCATTAAGGATTAACCAGTGAAAGGGGCTAAGAACGTGTGAGATGACAAAGCTACGACCACCAAGTGCAGAGAGACCAAAGTACTACATTACTTACCGTCAAGTGAGAGTGTGCAGTTACCATTGGTATCACCACCCCACGGAACCAAAAAGCCCTACGCAGCCCTTCCCTCCCATGGGATTTTTGATCATGGATCTATTCCCGATAAATCCCACATGCCGGCGCTCTCACTCCAGAATAAAAGCACCTGATTCCACTCCAACAAAGGATTAGGTTTGGAGGAAGGAAGTTCCTTGTTCCAGAATCAGGTGTCCATACACGGGCTTAACCCAGAACAGCTTCAAACATCAACAAGGCCTAAAATGGAACAGCTTGTGAGAACCTGAACGCTTCCGTAACACGCTATGTCTACATCCACTATCAGAATGATTTAAGACAGTAAATTCACTTTCACATTTGTCAATGTGGAACTCCGAGGTGTCACAGTACAGAAACAGAGAAAACAGGCTTAAGTAAACAAAATAGTTGAACTATAAGAAATAATTCCCTTTGGAGGTGGAGTGCTAGGTGCAGAGTCCTTAATTATTCTCAAGGCAGGCAATACACCCATTCATATTGCCTAGGTTATACCACAAATATATACACATAATGAAGAAATAATTTTAATGAAATAATGCGACTGTAATTACACATATCATAATTATTTTGGTTGCAGTCTTAAAGCTTCAATCAGTGCTAGCATTTGGGCTCTGTGCCACAGCTGGCAGCCAAGCCATCCCCCACACAGCTCAAAATTAGGACAGTCAAAGCAGCTTTAATCCTTCCAGGCCTGACCTCAAGCTCAGCCTTTCCCGGGGCAGCAATTCAGCCACATGGCCAGCTACCGTGCCACTGCAGAGGCTTTGTGTGCACCGCACTCATTTGGCCCCACAAATGTTCTCTTTTGCTCTAGATTTTTAGTTTGGGGCACGTTAGAAGGCGGTGAGCTGAAATGCAACAGACTGGGCAAGGGGTTGGGCAGAGGAAGCTGCCTTTAGTTAAACACCATAATATTTGATTTCGTTCTAGCCTTCCTGAGTACTTCAGAGGAGACCAAGAAGCAAAATCATCCACCTACAAAATCTAAAGCTGGCAGCTGCTCGATCATTAACAAGAGGACCTTGCAATTCATCCCCCCCTGCTGAGGGCAGAGCAGAAGCAGCTGTGGAAGAACCAGCCCCAGACACAGGAGGGATGATTTAAAAACAGTCAACCAGAATTTTTCTCAGGGAAATTCAGAGCTGATTTCAGCGCTCTAATAATTTCTGCCATCACTCACCATCAACTCTGCTGAGTGCATCTGAATTTTTGGTCACTTTCCCCCACGATGCCAAGAAGTAATGAAGTCCACAGAAGTCTGTCCGGTCTTGCTGAAGTCCTCCAGGCATCTGCACATACACTGCGACATTGGCTGTGAGGTGAGTTTTTCACTACCATACCAAGAATAGCTGTGCTGCAACAGTCCACAGGATAGAGTTGAGCTTATTGTGAAAAACATCTCACTTTTAGACATGTTTATCAAGTCTGAGGTACTAAAGCTTGATTTCATACCAGGTTGAGGCCTTGGTACATCTTTCAAAGGTCTCCAATGCTGCCCCCATTTTTTCTTCCCTGGATCTTCATTGCAAGCTACTTTTCTACGCAAAAAAAAAGCAGTTTAAATCCTATCTATTTTTACCAAGTCAGGCTGGAGGAAACTCTGCAGTTCTAGTGTAGATTAGCACCTACTCTAATGGAAGTGTCTGTCACATATACCACCCCCACCCCCCACATCTTACCACTCACACTCAGACAGAAAGCTATCAGGCTTCTGCAAAGGTCAATGGCATCTCCTCCAAGTAACAAATTGAAATTTGTTCTTAATAGTGAGTCTTCTCTTTGATTAGAGTACTTAAAATTGAAAAAAACCAAAACCCTCATAGGTAATGCTGGAAGAGGAATCATCCAAAGCACTGGATTGTCAGCTCAACATTCATAAAGGTGTTTAAACTTACATCTAAATGAACTGCGTCAGAAAAATTACATACAAAGTTAACTTGTCAATAAGCAAGCGCAGAGATATTGCTGATTGTCCTGTGCACACGGGTTGCTTTTTCAGTAAACACACTTGTAAACAGAAGCTACTATAGCAAATAAATTTGCATTTGCATCTTGGTCATGCAACCCCTTCAGTTACCACACCCACATCTAAAGCACAGTCTGACTCAGCTATTTAATAGGGTTTTACCCAGGTTATAGCTGTATTATTCAAATGTTCTTTACTATAGATAAAAACTAAGCAAAGATCACCTAGAGGAAGCTTTCATCAAACCATATTTAGGTTTAATTTCGGCAAAATACCTGAAAGCCTGTATGTTAGAATAAATATACCGAGTTTTTATCAGTTAGGCACACTTCATGCCCAAGCGCTTGCTGACTGTGCCATCTACTGGTGCAAAGAACAACTTGTGCTTCCTACAGACCAGCTGAGCACAGGAGCTCCTCAAACTGAGAGACAGCATTTAGAAGGTCCCAGGAATATCAGATGCTTTCATAGAAGCAACCTTAAAATGGCAGTGCTTCGATTTGATTGCCCATCCCCAGCATAAAATGCTTAGGGCCAGGTAATAAGCCTTGCACATCCCGTGCGCGACCGAAACTCCAGCTACTTTCTCAACGCAAGAGCACCAAGCAGGTAAGAACAGTCCGTCCCTTGGAGTATGCTGGCTTATTGCCTGGAACATCTAATAAACTCTTAAGGAACTGACTTAATTACTTTTAAAATCTTTACCAAAGGTAAGAGGAACTGTTTCAGGCCTATCTGGAAACACAGCTGGCATTCCTGTTACGTGGCTCCTGGAGAGCCATCCGCTGCACGGTCGCTCAAAGCTGGAAGGAAGAACTTCAGGTTTTTTTGTCATCGATAAAGTCAAACCTCCAGATGCTTCTTGCTCTCTGCAACTAACACATTTCCAAACCCTTCCACTCAAGGCTACCAAAAGTAGACAGCCAGCCCACCCTCGTTATCCTCTCAGACAATCTGGAGGAGGAGGAGGAAATCACCACGACAGCAAGTCACTCGGGTTCTCACACCCAAGCACACAACAAGTCTGCAGCAGAAACCTGTCACTGTGGCTACTTTCCCCAGTAACACATACCCATTTCAGAAAGGCATACCTGACTCCCAGTGACAATAATTAGGGCTTACTTCTACTCCAGTAAAGTACATAATGAAATATTGTCCCTACACTTACCATTTCAGAGCCAAGCAGACCAAAGCTCCGGTTTTGGGGCACATCCTCTGCCTGATCATGCTCCTCAGGAGAAGAGCTGCATTAACTTTCCAAGACAAGGCAGAATTCCCTGCTGCCCAGGAGCTGCGCTCTCTTCACCCTGCACAGCTTCACAATGACTGAGAGCAGCTACTCCTACACTCACCTCTCACTCCCTAGTTCTCAGCAGAGAAAGCCTGCCCACTCTTTTACTGCCACTTGTATAATCCAAGTTATTTTCCAGGAAAGCCAGAAGGGTTCAAGACACACTTGGCTCTTTGAGCAACCATTCACAGGAATCCTACTGCAGCGCTCTCATAGCTCTGAGCTTAAAGCACAGCAAAACTCCGGGGTGAACGCCAAGAGGTGCTACAGTAAGCCATTGATTAGCCCTCTGCTGTCCTGGTGTATTATAATATGCCGCAAAGACTTCTCATTAACACTGCCACAAATACACAGAGACAAGCATGCTTTTAATCACCAGCCTCATCAACAGCAATACCCAAATGGATGAATTATGGAATGCACCCTTCCTTTTCTATACACAACTGACAGTTACTGCCCCTGTGCTTAGTGAATTCCACTCAGAGGCCTGAACGGCGCTGAGAATTGCCCACCAGGGCATCAAGTTTGAAGTGAGATGCCTCTTC
The DNA here is from genome assembly GCA_013399435.1 of Arenaria interpres. Classification (NCBI taxonomy): domain Eukaryota; kingdom Metazoa; phylum Chordata; class Aves; order Charadriiformes; family Scolopacidae; genus Arenaria; species Arenaria interpres. The sequence goes on along the minus strand of VXAK01006356.1, from coordinate 241,214 downwards.
CTCCCTCTGCTCCCCAAGGCCATTTCGCACCGCAAAGCATTTCCATCGCAACAGGAAGAGGAAATTGGGCTTCACAAGCTGAAAAAGAGGTGAGGGTAAGAGGAGTAAGAGCATCACATGCTGCCGCAGGCCCAAAACCACCACTTCCCCCACGTGGGCCATATACCAGAGCACCGCGCGCTTGCCTCAGCACCATGAAATCACACAAACACCAACATTTTAGAGAAACATTTATTATAGGGTTGCAGAATTTATGCCAATATAAAGTCCCTTAATAAAACTCTCAAGTTCATCAACTGCAGGACGCTAACTCTTCATTATCTTTATACTGCAGCTTTCAAAAGAAAAAAAGAACAACGCTCTGACTGCAGTAGTAATGCTACTTGCTCATAAAAAGTTGATCTAAAAAGTTCATGTAAGCCAGAGTAGTTTAAGTTTACAACTACAGTCACATTCACAAGTGAGCTATACCAGAACAGATTCTTGAAATAGGAAGTTACAGGATAAACCAATTCATAACCAAAAATACTGACAAGCTTTAAGAGCAACTCTATCCAAATCTAACAACTAAATACCACAAAACCAAACCAAGGTAGAAGAATTAAACGTAAGCTCGGGGAAGGTTCCAAATATACATATGAATTCAATACAGTAATTGCACAAAATGAAAGAGGGTAGTGTTAGAGGTTTGTGATCACTGAGGTTGGATTTTACATGCTTCACACATGGTAGTTAAAATAAACCTTTAGTGATACTCATTAGAAGGTTTTTTTAGCCAGAATACGGAGTGCAGAGCTATTCTACAGAACTACACAAGATGTGCAAACCACAGATTATTAATATTAATCATTCTGTGAAAGATAAGGTGAACAGAATTGGTTCCAGCCAAGGAATTGGTTAACATTTTTTATATATATATATATTTTTCTGCCATTCCCAGATTACACTAAATCAAACACATTCAACAGATAAACTGGTATTAACCTTCTAAAAAAAACCTTACTCAAATTTAAGTTTTACATGAGACAACTAAAAAGGTATACCAAGGATCAAAGAAAGCTGAAATGGTGACTTTGTCTTTTGAAATACAAGCAATACACAGAAAATGCATAAGGCTTTTGATTATCACTGCACATTTTAATTTAAGAAGTCGACGTCTAATGCTCAGACTTCTCAATGAAGGTGTGAACTAGTCACCTCCCATCCGACACCTTTCACTGTTGACAGATCTTTGTTTCAACAACGAAAGAGTTTTCAAAGTGTCTGATTGAGTGACAGTTCTCCACTGAACGTTTCTGCAGACCTGGGGACGAGAAAAGACGAGAGCCTGAGTGAAGCAGATCTGGAACCCGGCAGCAAGTATTTACAAGTTTTGCATCGTTAAGAACAGCAGCAAGACACAACCATTCAGTACATAATGTTTCTAGAGCCATGAATTGCCACCAGAGCTTGATAACAGTTTTGTTTTCCATGAGAAAGCCTCCCTCATTTTCAGAATGGTAACAGCAGAAGAGGGGGCCACATACAGCACAGGGGACACGGCAAGCAAGCACTGTTTTCTAGTATCCTGCCACCAGTTCAGTGATAGAAGACACAACACTAAATAGATTGTTTACAGCAAAGTTTCTTACAGCTCTTCCTAACCACAAAGAAGAAGCAAAATAGACTGAAGTTACAGGGAATGAGTTTAATAACTCAGAAAGGATGCAGGAAAAAAAACATAAATAGTTCTTTATCAGTGCTTCCCCCCACCCAGTTTGTATTAACACAGAACGTGCTCCTGTAAGAGCAGCCTTCACTTTGACAAGAGCCCTGTGAGGATTTGCCACTCAGCTGATGATCTTACTGAAGTTTTTCCTAACACTATTAAAGTGATTTTCTCTATTTTGGGACATGCCAGCATCAGATCTGACATAGGCAGTTCACCTGTATCAGCTGTGAATCTGTGTTGGGAGACAAGAATATAGTAGTCCTGCCATCAAAGACAAGCTGCTCAACTAAAATACTTCAATATATAACAATTAGAGAAGAAAGATTTATGGATTGTTTAATAAGCAGAGAAGTGTTTGGAGTAAGCAGGAGAAGCTATCCATCGAAGTTTAGAAGCACTAGCTCTTAAATCAAACCCAGCAGGGCACTACTTTAGTTTATAAAAACTTAAACTATAGGCTGTCCTTCAATTCATCTCAGTCTTAATGCCTCTACAAGTTTCCAATGACTATCTAAATGGGTTCATAATTGAACAGTCAGGAAAACCTGTCCAGTTTCTCATACGCCTTCATTTACAGCTCCAGAGAACTGCCGCAGAACCAGAGGTCAGTTTGGTCTTACAGATGAACCACAAATTCTACAAAAATCTGAGAGCCAATGCAGCAGCTACATGAGAATTACTTCTCCACAAAACTTACATGATTTTATCCATTTCAGCCTAATTGTTTACATGTGCGTTGCCTGTACACACTAGAAGAAAGGCGTTCTAGAAATACTATCTGGAAAACAAGACAATTCTTGCCCCTGAACAGGTTTCTCCTCAGCAGAAGTCTTTTATTTGACTAGATTTCCTGCCTCCCTCCCTCCTCCAAGGGCAAACAAGGTTAGTTACAGAACAGAAACTGTACCAAGAGCCATTATTCATTTACTAGAATCCTTTTGGGCAAGTATTCTGTACAAGTCTGTTACTATGCAGCAAAGATGCCAACAAGATGCTATATAGCAAGATGATTTAAGGAAACATCATGAACACTCTTCGCAGCATTGTCTGTAGACAGTCTTTCAGTCACAACAGCAGTCAATTTAGCTGATGTGAAGACGCTTTTGTGAACAAGTCTAAGAGACACATGCCTCTCCCTCCCATAAAGGCAACATTTACTGTTCCTTCCTGTGCCCTACACTGTTAGCTACACAGGACCAGTTTTATGCTCACACATACAGAGCCTTCCATCCAGTAAGAGGCTGTAGTCTCTAGCAAACAGCAGATGTGGCTCCTGATGCTGCAAGCTGTAACCGAGCTGAGGAAACTCTTGCCTAAGAGTTTGGCAGGAAAACCAGAGCAGAGAGTTCTGACAAACCAAACAGTTGCATTCTGAAAGGCTGTAACTGACAAAGGATTACTTTGCTATGTGTTTGGTGAGAGCAGCAAACTATGAAATGCTTTAAGAACTACAGTGAACTAAAATTGATAGCAGCAGATTTCTGCCTCCTCCCAGTGTGTCAAAACCACTGACACCTCAAATCTGATCCTTTTCACAGAACGGCAGGGGGTGGCACAAGGAGACAGGCAATAAAGAAACAGAGCTCAGAAGTTCCTATGAGGTGTTCTTCCTCTTTTAGAGAGGAAGTCTGGGATGTCCGGAGCTAGATGTTCAATTATTTTTTTTTCTCCAGGGCAAATGAACCAGAAGATAATGCTTTAACTCTGTGCTCCTGTAGCCCAGTTTTAGATAGACAGTGACAGCCTAAACTGCACCTACACAGACTCACATTATCAGATGGATTATATGAATTTTAGGGCCAAACTATCTTACAGTTTCAACCAAAAAAATGGAACAGAAATAAGCTTATGTTCAAATTTGGCTTGGGCATGCAACCTCTAATTTCATAACTGAAACTCTCTCTCATCATGTTCAGTTGAAACTTCAGATACATATTTGAAAGTAGGGGAAAATACCCTTAAGTTCTATGGTTAGTTTCAGCTCATGATGAGCACTCATAGATTTCCAAGTCTAAAAAAATCCAGAAGTTTACGTATTTACCCTTTCCCTACTCGAACAACAGATTAATTTTTTTCTGAAAGGGACTTACCCGTTATCTGGTCTCTGCGCTGAAGTCTGAACGTCTCTTTTCCAACACAGAGTTGGTAGATGAAGATACCCAAATCAGACACATTATCTATCTCCTCTGTAACCACCATTTCTTCACGGACTAGGTAGGTCTGAGGCAGGTAAGAGCCAGTCTAAAAGAGAAAAAACCTTGAGAAACAATATTCTGTTAACAACGGACAAACATCACTGCATTTTACTCTTTGCTTTGGAAGGGCTTCAAGCACTAGATTCCAGCTTTCCTTTTTTTTTTTAATACTAAGATATGCCAGTATTGAACCAGCTGCATACCAGAGAAGTTAAAAACTGACAAAGGTTATTTCAAACAGTTGCAGTTACATCCAAAGCACAGTTAACCGTAACACCACTTGCCTCGCATGAAGCAAACATAAATACAACCTGTTCAGGTTTATTTGTATGCAACAAAGTCTGCAGTTAGAAGAGGAGAAAAAGGATTACTAAAGTTTCCGTGTTTGAGGGAATATATTTCCAATACAAAAAAAAAAAAAAGCAGTGTGACCTACAGAAGTTAAGTCTTCACCACAATCACAGCACAATTGAAATGACTTCCCACCCCTCATGACCAACTCCTAAAAATGGGGACAGGGAGACTCACTTAAAGCTCGTCTTCATGAAGCTAAAGAAAATGAAACAAGCTTAGCTAGACCAGGTGGCCTCCAGCTCTAGGTGCAGAGTCGTCAATAACTTTTTTGAGAGCACATTTGATACATGATAGCTCACTATTGCATTTAATTTGAAATTAGCAGCAAGCTCTATCAACTTGACCCATAAGACAAGCAAGCCTTCTGGGAAAAAATAAGTTTTAGTCACTGAAGAGTCAAAGTGCTGGCGATGAACTCACAACTACAGTGCCAAAAGAACAGAAGAACAAGTTCGCATTGTTCTTTTCATTAAAACTCTCATGGGGCAAGTCAGCTTTCCGGTAGTAACTTTCAGGTTTAGGCTTTCAATGATATTTGGAGCTTTATCAAATTCCTTTATAATAGCTAAATTTAACCTATTTGCTAGTTGCTTTCAGCTTTCATAAAGCTAGGTATTAATAAGAGCATTAAGCATGAATCTACTCAACATAATATACACTGACAGCTGGCCTTAACTTCAGTACAGTGACTGAGCCAGGGGGATTATGTACTTTGATGGCAAGAGGACTGTTCTAGCAAGAGACTGTAGTTCAGGAGCAACACCCAGAATTCTTATCAAAAGGGATCTTGTCAGCATAACAAAACAGTAAAGTTTCCACATACCGCCAGTTTTGCGAAGAGATCCATCAGATTTCTTGGTGGCATAACTATGGATGTGTTCAGTGGAATCACGTAGCAGTTACCCAGTTGCAAGTCAAGATATGCCGTCAAAAGCTATTTTGAAAAGAAGTTTTCAATTAATTAAGTGTGGCCTTTGACTAGAACACAATTCTACAAGGACTAAGAAGGAAACTCAAAAAGCTGGAGATGGCACACACCTGGTATCAAAGCAATGCATTCATGAACTACCCAGTGTAAGAATTTAGCTATTACCACTTTTGTAAACAAAGTAGTTATAGCTATTATGGTTTACAACAGGACTTTTGTACAGAAGGGAGAGCTGACTACAAAAGCGGTTTCTATCACAATTCTAAATGAGTACAGTTTGTATTAATACAGAAAGTATTTGGGAGTTTGCTGTCATAACTGAAGAAGGCCGATTAAGCACAGTGCAAACAAAAGGTATCCAACCGTTGATAAGCAGTAACTCCCTGTAAATAGTTTTTCAGAAAAAGGACTGGCCTCTAGAAAGCCCCCTCAGATTTACCACTGAGTGCAAGAACTGCAGGGAATAAAATTATGAACGCATCTACTTGTTTCACTATGACTTTGCACAGCTCTGAGGTAAAAGCAACTGAAGTTCTTAAGTTGCCTGAATCCTTTAAGTTATAGCCAAGATTCTGTCAAGACAACACAGATAAAAGCTGCAAATACCACAAACACAGGCAGCCCAGCCTGGCTGCGTGGCATTCCATGCTACTGTTAAAAGGCAGCACGTACAGAGGTCAGTTCTGGTGTCTTTACTGCAATTGTATCTGCATTGCCAAGGTTTGCCTCACAACCAACCTACAAGAGCTTTTACAGCCGACTAAGGTTAACTGTTAATACTATCCACACAACTTTAATAAAAAAGTCAAATTAAAACCATCCTCTCATCTTTACTTTAGAGAAACTTCATACAACTAACACGGCATTTTCGGGTTCTAGGTTTCAGCCACCTGAAGTGATTTTTTGGTTCAGTTATGCAAGGAGAAGCAGCCCACACTTGTTTGAATTCTACATTTGTGCAAAACTGTGTTACAGCAATCTCAGACCAAATCCTCAGTTTCCCCACATTACACGCTCACATTTACACTGTTCTTCTATCCTCACTTTCATTTACATAGGATTCTTGACCAAATGGCAAGTGCCACTTCCAGATACCCTATGGGCAACATCATCTAAAGCTGCATAGCACTGAGATGCCTTGCGCTGAGAAACAATACAGTTAGAGTCACTGTGGGACACAAACTCCTCTAACATTCTTGTAACACTCCTCCCTTGCAGGAGTCTACGATTATACGGTTAAAAGGGTCAGATTTCCTACACTTAAACCCATCCCCAAAGAGAAACTTGGACTGACAGTAAGCTTTAACAGTCCCAAGAATGCAAACCCTGGAGCTGTTCTGATTACCATTCGCTCCACAGTTTCCCAGTGAGAGACAAGAATAGTTATTTCTTATCGCTTCACACGTACTCACCCTATCAAAGTCATGAACGATCGCTGCTGGATCACTGTCCGAGAACTTTGGAACGGGGACATCAATGATGGCAATGTTGTCATCTTCTCGAATGTCAGCTTCCTCAGCAATAGGGAGGAAATACGGTTCCACTGCACGATCACGATTTTCATTTTCAAAGTAACACATTTCACCACGGTACACCTTATGCTGAAAGTAAGAGCAAGGCTAGTTATTTTTACAGTGAATGTTGCTTTAAAACTGCATTTCTAATACTTACGCTATGACAAAGTACACATCTGTCACACCTGCAGGTTTTAAAGGACACAGCAGTCCTCATGTCCCACTTATTGAAGGTGTTCTATTATAGCTGTAATCCATTTATAATTCCACTTTTATTATTCAGCGATGCTTAAAGAAAAGCAAACTTTCACATTACCTTAGGCATGAAGTACTTGTAGATGCAGGCTCCACCAACAACAACTCCTGCCAAGATGAATGCTAGACCCAGCAGAGTCAACAGACATCTTCCAGATGAGTTTTCGCCTCCGCGTGTGGTGGCAACTTCTGGATCCTTTAAATAAAGGGGGATGAGACCTTAGAAAGCGTAGCTTCTCAGAACTGGAAGCACGCTGTTCTCTACTGCTTCACCATGACCTGTCTTCTTCTATTTCTTCTAGGTGTGCAGTGAGAATTTTAAGTCAAGCATTGTATAAGAAAAAAACACGTACATGAAATAGTACTGCATTATACTAAGATCAGTTTTCAAACAGCACTGAAAGAGGCTATTTTCTCAGTTTCTCAGCTTTCTAGACAAACCTGTATCGAGAAACTATTTGAGGTGTAAGAAATTTAAATGACTGTAACAAAAGAGACACTGCTGCAGCCGCAATACAGTACAAGGAAAGCGAGATTTGTAGACCAAGGTCATTTTAAGGTACACAGTGTTTTCAGGCCTCTTCCCAATAGCCTATTTCCTATCCTCCTCTTCCTATCAGACGGAATAAGATAACACTACTTTTCCTTACAAAGCAGGACTAACAGAAAAAGCTTAGATGCAACTTTGCCTATTAGCTGGGTAACAGCGGATGCAAGTCAAACATTCAAGTTTTACAACTTGCAACATGCACAAGTGAAGTCCACTATGAAAGAGTGGACTCATCAGCTTAAAATTATGCCAAAGAAAAATAAGTCCCTTTGGCACTTCCTACCTTGCAGCTTCAAAACACTCCTCCTTCCACCCAACCCCCAAGGAAGTTTTGTTTCTAGCAGCCTGAAACTTATCTCTTTAGTCTGGTGATTTGTTTTCCCCCCCACCCAGCGCTCTCTCAAGGAGAAGATTACTGCTTCCAGAGGAAACCACTATCACACAACATGGTGGTAAGTTGTGTAATAATGATTGCAGAGCTACTAATGGTGTCTGAATGGCAATGACAAGAGCTCTTTCAGTGCCTTTGCAGACTTCCAGGTGAAAGGCTCACACAAGCCGAGCTGAGAGAACTGCAAATTCAAAAATGACATTCTGTTTGGGCCAACACACACTGGTTTGGGGTCTTTAAAAAACAAACACACAGGTACAAACCCCAAATGTTTAGATCATCAATATATTTGGTCAAGTATGTCCCTTTAATGATTCATGACTCCGGTATTTAGCAGGTCACTTTCAAGACCTGTTCTTTCTGCTAGCCAGGAAGAAAAACTGGATTTCACAGCAAAAGATCTTTTCCTTTGTGTTGTTCCTGGAGTCAGTAGATAGATTTAGCACAGCAGCTTCCATAGCCTTTCTTTATTTGGGTCCCACTATTTGCACTCCTGTAGAACACAACATATTTAAAAAACCTGCGATCTCAACAAGCCACAGTATTATTACAAAGGCTGCACATATTTCCACGCTCAGCAAGATATAGCAGCGTAAAAGTCAAACGCATCAGCTATGCAATTACTGAAACAAAAAAACAAGCTGTTTTGCGAAAGTCAATACTCCTACATTCCACTCTCGCATCCTCCAAACGGAAAAGTGTTGGTTCAGCGAGACACAAGCCGCTACAATTGGCTAGTTAAGTATTTGTCAAAAACAAAAAGCCCAAACTAGTTTCAAGTCAGAATTATGGCACATTTATATGCCATTATGCGAAAATCATCTTTCGGAGTTAACTGGCTTTTAAGATCAAGGCTCATGCTATTCTCTTCATATTCTGGCACTTTCACCTTTCAGTGACTTACTCATTTAGCCTATCATTACTTGAACACAACAGTCTGCAGCAGGTTTTGGCAATGCAGACGCCCCAGTGCTTGGATGATGTCGACGTGATTAGCTACACTTGCACTACAAGCATTTCAAACAAAGCAAAGGCATTTATCATATTAAGAAGCTATGTAGGCAGCCTGAACCTGAGAAGAAAGAGTTGACAGCTGATAAGAGAACACAATATCAAGACTTTGCGCCAGTAGGTTACAAAGCCTCTGCTCAAAAATAATAAGATATAAAAAGCCTGCAAAGAAAATGCAGTTCTAAGTTGCACAGTAACCAGCAAAGCAAACCAGGACTAAGAGAGGAGGAGAAGAAAAATCACTTGTGTTAACATCTACAGCTAGCTCAAGGGACACTGTTGACAGAGTCAGCTCCAAAGAATCTGCAGGGAGAGTATTCTGCAAGCTCAAGTGTTTTGTGCAGATATTTAGGAGACTTCTATCATGCTGTTTCAGCCAACATTAGCCATTAAGCTTGTTTGCTCTGCACAAATATTCCAGCAAAAGGAGACATTAACAAGCACTAGAACAAGTTTGTCTTGGAGTAAAACTGTGAACTTGATGTTTACAGACAACTCTAAGCCTCTAAATCGGAGTGAAGAGTTGTTACACACTTTTGCAAACACATAGAATATTGTGACAGATATAAAAAAGCAGCATGAGTAGCTGTCATGAAAAGAGAGGAAAGGGTCTAGATGTATATTAGAACTAATAAGGTTAAGGACATGGACCTGTTGGAGCGAGTCCAGAGGAGGCCATGGAGATGCTTCGAGGGCTGGAGCCCCTCTGCTGTGAGGGCAGGCTGAGAGAGCTGAGGGGGTTCAGCCTGAAGAAGGCTCTGGGGAGACATTAGAGCCTCTTCCAGTCCCTGAAGGGGCTACAGGAAAGCTGGGGAGGGACTCTCGATCAGGGGGAGCCACAGGATGAGGGGTGACAGTTTTAAACTGAAAGAGGGGACATTTAGGTTAGGTATTAGGAAGAAATTCTTTCCTGTGAGGGTGGTGAGACACTGGCCCAGGTTGCCCAGAGAAGCTGTGGCTGCCCCATCCCTGGAGGGATTCAAGGCTGGATGGGGCTTTGAACAACCTGGTCTGGTGGGAGGTGTCCCTGCCCATGGCAGGGGGCTGGAACTGGATGATCTTCAAGGTCCCCTCCAACTCTAACCATTCTATGAGGTATTATGCTCAGAACATGCATGGTACAGGGCCAGCAAGAATATATGTAACAAGTTGCCTCAGGAGTAGTTGATGAGCTTGTTCTACATAGAATTGTCCAGACTAATGACCTTTTCAAAATTTAAATTACTCCTTTACTGACACTGTTTCAGTACTTTCTCCCTCTCCTCTTGATCTAGTAATTCAGTGCTACTGTATTAACTGTGCACACATACAACTCCTACAGCTCAGAAGAGTCCACTGACCAGTAACACCACTCTGTACCCCTTCCCCTTTTACTGGGAGGTTACTTAAAGAGAGGCAGAGGCTCTGGAGGGTGGAAGACAAGCTGCTTTCCTGATTACAGAAGTGGGGGGGGGGAAAATAAAGACACTAGAATCCAAGTCCACAAGTTCTGCGTTTTGTTTTTTGGGTTTTTTTTAATAGTTCGACTCTCTCATACAAATAAACTTGGTCCATCCCATATTCCTCCTCTAGAGCTACTGATTTATTTACCTCGATGCTGATCTTCCTCATCTGACTAAAAATGTCAGCAACTAAGCAAGACACCTTCAAAATAAAGTCTCCCACAGATTTGGAAAGTTCAATTCAAGCCAGTGACGCGGCAACTCGTTCGGAAGGAAAAGCCAACCACAGAGTACTTGCCTGGGTTTCTATTTAAAAACCTTTATGGCAGGTTTCTCCATTTAATCCAGACATACCAGAAGCCCAGACACCTCACCGCAGCGCCGCTCTCCCAACTCGCTGCCTACGAAGGTTTCAAAGCAGCAGCGAGCGGAGGATGAGCCCTAACCCACTTTGTTTGCTGGGAAGACGCAAACCAGCTCTCTCCCCGGGGGTGAAGCCGGGCTGCCACCGAGGGGACGGCACTTTCCCCGGCCGGAGCCCAGCCCCGGAGCTCGCCAGGGCGCAGGAATCAGCCTCCTGCGGGCTGCGAAGGTTTAAAACCCCGTCAGGAAGCAGGGCCCTAGTTTAAAGCCCCGTCAGGAAGCAGGGCCCTGGCAAGGGCCCAGCTGCCTGATAAACAGCCGGGCCTGCCCCGGGCATGTCAGTTCGGCACCGCCCGGGGCCTCCCGACCGGCAGCCGAGCTGCCAAAATGGCTGTGGCGAGGGAACGGCAAAAGGGGCTGCGGCAGCGCGGGGCGCTGGGGCCCCCTCAGACCCGCACCGCCCGCCCGACGGCCCCTCACGGCGGCGGCCCTGAGGGGAGCGACTCCCCCCCGCACACGCACCCCCCCAGGGCTGACGGCAGAGCAGCCGCCCCCCGGGCTGGAAGGCTGCCCCAACGCCGGGAAGCGCCGAAGGGAGCGGCGGAGCGGCAGTCGGGGGCTCTGCGGGCTGCCGGTTGCCTTCCCCCCGGCCCGCTGCCTCCGTGAGAAGATGGCGGCGGCTTCCACCTCCTCCTGACCGCCCCCCCCCAACACCGCCGTCCCTCGGCCC
>VXAK01006356.1:184317-229352 GCA_013399435.1 Arenaria interpres | reverse complement strand
GGGGGGGCTGGCAGTGGTGTGGGGAGGGCAAGGCCGTGAGGGGACAGCGGCAAGTGGCTTCCGTTGCACGCTTCTCCAGTCCGCCTTCACATCAGTCATTTTATTTCCTTGTAGCTTTGTGCACCATTTGTGCAGACAATCCTACATACGTCTAATATTCTGTACTTCACGCTGGGAAAAGGAGGTGAAATCACTGGTGAAAAGGAGGCATCTCTGGGCCACATTCAGTATGGCACAGGAACAGGGATGGAGGTATTTTCAGTCAAGCAGCTTCCCTTCTCTTGTAAACGACGGCCTAAGGGATATTTAACAGCCGTAGAGACAGACAAGGCCTCACCGTTCATTTAATGTCTCCAAAGGGGGAGAAGAAGAAAGGGCTTTATGTATTAGACTGTCTGAAATGATCCTGGCCTTCATACGGATGAACGACTGTGTCCGTCTCACTAGAGTTTGACTTTATGGCTCTAGAAAGAAATCTGGTTTGAATCTGGTACCTACACCATTGAAGGCTTCCTCGCAGACAGCTGTAATTAAACAGAACTGAGCACTGTGCAAATATTGCAATAAGTAATTCTTCTAAGTGTAAACAAAATGCAGCGTGTATTCCAGCATTCAAAGCATGTTCCTGTTATTCTACAGATGCAGCACCACTGTTATTTCCTTTCAAGATCATAGATTTGATATTGCTGCCTTTCATGTTAATAAGAATTTTGACTTTGACTTCAGTCAGAGAAGACCAAAGTCTTTTATGTCTATTTAACCTGACTTTGTCTAGTAACAGAAAACACTTTTGCTTCATTTTACCAAGAAACCAGTGAAAAATTAATTTTGATACTTCCTAGCTTTAGCATGTTAGGAATAAGTTAACCCATACACTCATCAAAGTCCCTAAAACACAGATCTAAAACCAGATTAAGTAAGTTCCCTGTATTGCCGATGCAATATCTGTGCTCTACAACCTGGCAGTTTATAAATTGTATGAATAATTTTCAGTATCTTAATCTAGTATAATTACTTCGTGTTTAAGCAAATTTACTTTATCTTCCAGTTACCTAACACCTTTACTTGAACAAGAACACAGAAATAAAACTGAAATAGACCCTGGCTATTTATCAGGATTAGCATCAGTACATCCTGGCTTGCTCACTGCCTGTGTTCTATGATCTGTTGCAAGAGATGGACACACCTTGAAATGCTGTGCTCTGATAAAAATTAAAAAATACAAGGTTTTTTGACGTTTATCAGCACTTGCTGAATTTGCAAAACTGGAACTCTCCTAAGATTTGTCATGGGCTTTTTTGGGGCATTTCTATTTGTAGCATCTGTGACAATCATTTATCTTAACATGTTCACAGCTTGTGAGAGTCCAGGAGAAAGTAATCCCAGCATCATCAAACAATTCTTCCTATCCTTACACACCTGATAATAACGGTCAATTCAGTCAGTAACGACCCCTTCCAATTAAAGCTCCCCCTGCAATGGCTGTATTTTGTAGAGCAGTTGCAATCTGAAGTACCAGATTTGTCTGGGAAAGACAGATTCCAGCCTGAGATGTGTAGGCATAAGAAAATTTGGGTTTTTTTGCCATCCTGAAATCATCAAGCTGTTTGACTGAATAAATATTAGAGATCTCCATGGGTGATTCCTCCACATCACCTGTAAAATGCTGTTGCATCAGCCTCCCAGTACTGGCCCAGTTTTCTTTCAGACTTGCCATCTGTTGGCTGCACTTTGGGCCTGGAAATCCCAAGAGATCTAAATAAGTAATATCACTTATTCTTTTGATTAAGAATTTCTTCTGAAATTCTGATTTTTCTTTCTGCTAAAATACCCTGGGTGTAGTTCACTGGTGTTTATTCCGAGATCGTCTTTATCACCTTGAAATACAAGAGATTATCCCATTATCCTTAGTTATCCTTTTAATCCTTCTGGTGTTTGTAATGTTAAAGCAACACTGCTTAAAAATTTAACAAATATACGGACTAGATTGTCTTAGAGACCAGAGGAATTTGCCCCGAAAGAAGGGTGAAGTGCTGTGCCATAGCGGCTATGATTCTGTTACCTTTAAGCTTACTCACAAAGAGAAGCCGAACTGTATTTCTTAAAAGTGACATTAAATACCGACACCTCCCTTTTTAGCGGCAGTGATGATTAAGTAGCTCAGAGAGCCTGAGAATATTAAAGAGCAAGGTTTGTAAGGTGAGGTAATATCTTTTACTGGACCACTCACCGATGCAGTAGATAATGCCACTTGAAGCATCCTTTTGAGCAATTCTGCATAGCACTAAGCTTAATTTTTATTACTTTATGAATTTTTTAACTATTGTAATGTACTTTTTAAAAAACACGGATTGCATTCACGTTTATTCTCTCTCCTCTCCTCATGTGTGCCAGCAGAATACTTCCTTGCCTTTTGGGAATAATATGATATTATATTTGTCCTAGTTTGCAAAGTGTTCTCCGACTTTGAAGCAGGAGATACTCCTACGTTTGTGCATAATCCTCAGCCGGGTGTGTATTGTTCTAGTTCAACCAGAGCTGTGATCACTCTGGCAAGACGTGTAAGGGCACGTTTTACATTTCAAGGGTCACTCGCAGCTCAGCGTTCAGCAAGTTTATTTTTTTTGCTAGCCCTGAATCCGCGTGCACTTCGTGCTCTCACTGCGCATCGCAGGAGCTGACAGGGGACAGGGCTGTCCCCTGCGCAGAGCGTTGTACACACACGGGGCATCGCGCAGCGGAGCCCCAGCCCAGAATCAAGGTGGCACACCTAAAGAGACAATAATTAATACGTGCAACTCCTAATAGTTCTAAATACACACTACCTCTATCAGTTGAATTTTCTTCTGAGTGGCATAATTACTGAAAGAAGGACAAGGAAAGGTAAACAGTAAGTACGTCACGTAGGACTTAAAAATGAAAGAGGAACTGCAAGCTTTCTCCGTTCCGAAAAGAGGCCTTCTCCAAGTTTGATGTTTTGTGATTATCCAGATGTCTGATACCTCTTACCTCCAGTCCTTTTCCAACTCTCTTGCTAAGAATCCCTCCTTCACCACCTCCTCAGCCCCTCTTTCTCTCACTCTCTACCTCTGATATTCACTGTCTCAATTCCTTCTCTGGTCGGTGGCCCTCAGACCTCCTTTGCATTCCTACCTCACTCTTGTTTCATCAGGAATCTGTATTTCAGGCCACGGAACTGTCATGCTGAGAGCTGCCAATATAAACCTTTGTAAAAGAAAGTTTTTCCTGCTGGGTTGAGATGAATTTGGGCCCTTGACTGAGGATTCCCTGTTTCTGGACAGCAAGTGCTGTGTTTGCTCCACTGACTTCCCTCATTGCCTGCCGTGCTTTCCTGCACTGCAGCGGTACCAGATTAATATCTGTGGCCAAAAAAAAAAAAAGCATATATTACTCACTTCTACTGATTGCCTTGTTACAAAATAGGAGTATTAATTAAATGGAAAATAGCCTATTTACATTCAGGGGAAAGTCACGAGTCCGTTTTCTCTGTAGTGACAAGCCGTGGAAGTGGTGAGCCAAAAAGTGAGCCTGAAGGAGGCAGAGACGAAGAGGTGATTGCCAAGTAAGAAACGACATCAAAAGCACATCCTCTAATGGCTGTGCTCAGACCGATGGTGAAGGGCACTCCCTGCCCACACAGCCATTGCCTCACAGAACAGAATTCCACAAGAAATTCCAGTCCTCCAGAAAATCTGCCGAGCAAGCAGCACGCCCAAGAGCGATCAGCAATCCCCAAACAATTAAAGGGCCAAATCCACCTCCGGTGTAACTGCAGTGAGGCGAAGCAGAATTACACCAGAGATATCTTAGGAACCCAGAGCCCTGGCAGGTCTAAAAAAGCATTGCTCAACACAAAATTAGAGGAAAACCAATAAACACTCAAAGCTCAAGCTGTCTCCTACTGAACTGACCAAATAGGTATTTTTGGACGCAGATTGATGTTTACCTTGGCATTGAGGGGTGTCATCGCGGGTTCCCCCTTTTTCCTTTCGGGCACACTTCCCCCCAAACCCACCCTTATGGGCGGCATGTCGCAGCAATTCTCCCTCCGGCGCGGTGGGCTCCGCTCACTGCCCTGCTCGGTGGCACCGTGCTGCTGGGCCACGGACCCCCAGACTCAGCAAGAGCCACGGGGCTGATGAGGGGCTGGTATTTGTTAGACACCCTACATGGGAAAGTGCTGGGGTTAACCCCACCCCTCCATCCTTGGCATCTTCTCTGTGTCCTAATCTCTGCTTGCGGCTGAGAGCTGCGGGGGGTGGGCGTCTCTCAGAGAGACGCAGAGCCCCCACCTGCACCCGGGGCTCGGCGGGCATCGCTGCCATGGCCAACCTCTTCTCAACGGCAGCCAGACACTGTGTTGGCCACAGTGATTGTTTGAACTTAGTTTAATGATGAGCATGGGCATAGGTACATCCTTTTTGGCTCTTCTGCCCCAAACTGTGCTGAACTCGGCATGTGCTTGCCTACCAATAGAGCCAAGCTCAAGCGGTGGCTGTGGGAAGATGTTCCCAGACCCACAGAGCTGCGTTGGCAGAGTTCTCCCAATGTGCTGTCAGAACTGTGCGGTGACTGGTGTAGCTTGTTTGACTTGTTACGTGGGGTTTTTACTTCGCAATGTGTCGATACGGCTGTACACACAAGGGCAGCTCTGTTCTGGCCTCATCAAAAGAACGCCTATAGGGATGGTGCTCTTTAGCTACGAAAACGATTGCTTCATGGGCACATCATGGGTTAAAACATCGATTAAGGCTTCCAGTGAAGACACAGTTCTGAAAGAAGCCAAGGAAACGAGAGCTCTGGTTTGGTCTGGTTGTTTACATCCGTGTGTGTTGCATGCCCTTGCATATTGAGTAGCTCTACCTGTTAATATGACATTAATAAAGGATTTATAGCAAGACAACATTCCAGCTGGAGAGTTTTCTTATTCACAGGATGATGTAATTGGGCAGCCAGTCTGAGCACTGCGGTAAGAGGCTATAGAAGGTTTTGGAGCTGGGGTTAAAAGTCACAGGTGAGTCTCTCAAGGGCTTTAGCAGAGTTTTGTCAATCACACAGAGGTATATCAGAATTGGAACTGGTAGTACCTAGTTAGCAAAAAAGCTATGAGAAAATTATAGAGGCACCTTTCCTGCAAATAACTCCCTACTTTCTGTCAGTTTTCAATCTAAATATGATGTATTTTAGACATCATAACAATATAAGTAATTTCTAAGAACTTTAAAGAACAAAATATTTTACTGTATCACCTTACCTACTGAACTTCAGCCCATTAATGCTAACAAAAATCACCCCCATGCTTGCTACGAGAAAGAATACATTACCATTTTTTGCCACCGGTTACACTGCCCTTTTGCTTCTTTTACCTTATGAAATAATGTGAACCTTCAAAAAAAGAAGCATTTATGGAAAATGAACCAGCTTCACCCTCCTCTACTCCTATGGGCATTTTTTTAGAATACAGGTGTTCCTTTTCATCTGCGTGAAGCCTACACTGTCAAAAATAGAAATACCGCAGAACACCTGTCCTAACAGCAGCCCGGAGTTCAAATATTGTCAGTTAAAGAGATTTGTTGCTTTTTTTTTTTTTCCCCCTGCAGATTGTCGGAGAAGTTGGGCGAGAGGGTTCAGATTTGCTGTTAAGGAGCAGACCAGGTGACAGCCGTATCCTGTTGCGGTGTTTATCTGCGAGGAAAGGGACCGACAGCTCCGAGAGGCAAAGCCCCAACAAAGTGTGCCCCTGGGTGACGGTGGAAGCTGGCTCTGTAGGACGCAGGTCTGTCGAGCCCAGCTTGCGTTTCCTCTTTGCGATGCAGAGAGGAAGAAGCCTGTGATCATCCACACACAAACACACACACACACACACAAGAGTTTCCTCTCCGCGGTGCAGAGAGGAAGAAGCATGATGAGACACCCCAGGGCTCCTGCAGACACAAGCACATACATAAACAGACTGGGTTTAATCCACATGTGAAATATTATGTTGTCAAAACAGATCCTAAGAAAATTGTTAATTTTTTAAAAATTTATTAGTTTTGAGAAGATGGCTTTTTCCCCCCTTTTTAAGGGAAAGCAAATCTACTGTCTACACCATTTTTACAGAATGCAGAATTTACCGCAGAACGTGTTTTCTGTTCATATGATAGATACCACATCATGATATGGGAAATAACTTGTGGTACTTTATTTTGCTGTTCCAAGAAATCTCTTCATACTGAGGAGACACCTGGTGATACTAGAAGTCTTTGATGGGACCCCATGTGATGCTATTTTTGAATGTGTTGGGTCTCCAGCAGACAGCAGAGTGAACAGCATTTGCGCTTTGAAGGAGTGGAATTAAGAAGTCCCTAAAAGACGATAGTTTTCTTCTATTGCACTTTTGTATGAAGCCCCCCAGTTTAGAAAGAAAGAAAAGAAGGAAAGAAAGAAAGAAGGAAAGAAAAAGAAAGAAAGAAGGAAAGAAAGAAGGAAAGAAAGAAGGAAAGAAGGAAAGGAAAGAAGGAAAGAAGGAAAGAAGGAAGGAAAGAAAGAAAGAAAGAAAGAAAGAAAGAAAGAAAGAAAGAAAGAAAGAAAGAAAGAAAGAAAGAAAAAGAAAGAAAGAAAGAAAGAAAGGAAGGAAGGAAGGAAGGAATTCAGGATATATTGATCTCACCAAGTTAATGTTAAAGACATGCATTAGCCTGATTTTTAGTTCACAGAAACATGGGAATGTTTGTTGGAAGTGAATTCTGTTGTCTTTTAGTCCATCCTCCAAAGTAGGACTACGACCAACATTAGGTTGGATTTTGTGTTGCTGAATCTTGAAAAACAGTAAGGACAGAGACTCCTCGACCTGCTTGGGTAACCTAGTCCAGTACTATGCTACCTTCCTACTGATTTTTTTCGCTAATGTCCAACCTCTGTGTCCCGAGCCACAATTTGTGGCCTTTGCACCTTGTTTCCGTCTTCTGGCACTGCTGACAAGAGTTTGGTTCTGGCATCTCTGTCACTGCCCTTCAGGTAGTTGTGGGCAGCTCTTAGGTCACCCTTTGGCCTTCTCTTCTTCAGAATAACAAACTCAGGTCCACCATGTCTTGCTGTAGGTCAGGTCTCACTCTGGACCCCTGACCATTTTGTTATCTTTTCACTGGGTCCTCTCTAGTGTCTCTATGTCCTTCTTGAGGTGCAGGAGGGTCCTGCACCTATGGCAGCCTCCAGGTCTCATAAGAAGGAGGTAATAGTTTCCCTCATCCTAACGTAGGCTTGTCTAAGACAAGAGCACGCTGTTGGCTCATGTTCAACCTGGCATCTGCTGTAATCCCCAGGTTCTTTCCAGCAGGGCTGTTCCTCACCCAGCAGCTTCCCAGCCTGTACAAGGGCAGGGGCTTTTCCTGACCCATGTGCAGGATCTGCCACTTTTCCCACCTGTACCTCAGGGCTTTCTGCTGGCCCAGAGGTTACTCACATCCCTCTGGGCTGAGGCTCTGCTGCTTTTTCCATCGGCCACTCTGCCAGGCCACCACAGTGGACATAGTGATTAAGTAAAATGTTCTGAGTTTCTGCTTCATTTAATTAGTATTTTAAAAAATTAAAAATCAACTGTATTATGGGCTGATTGGAATATTTGCACCCAAAGCCCTGTGTTGGAATGTGTTGGCTCTACTCCTTGGCACCATTTCCATTCCTTTCATACCTTCAGGTCTCTTATGGTGTGGAGGAGATCATGTTCCCACTGCCCTAGTTCTAACTCTGTGCTGTTCCTTTGCTATGCAACTGAGCGTATAGGATGAAGGGTTTCCAGGAATGTGACCCTTTTATCTGAGTAAACAAATCTCTGTTCTTCTGCAAATTTTAGTAGCTCTTTCTAGTGTCAATTTTTTCAGTGCTCGGGCCCATTTCTTGGAGGTGGTGATGCAGTTTCCCTAAAGAAGGAACCTTGCCGAGGCAGCAGTGTATTTATTTCCACTTCTCTAAGGATTGCATCACAAGAGAAATACAGTTCTCAACAGTTATGGTGCAACATTTCATCTTTTGGTAATGCTGGGATAAACTAGGAACTAAATTATGTCCCAGCTTCATGCAACAATAATCTCGAAATACGTGTGTTGGGAATTCCCATGGGACCATTTGCCCAAAGGGCTCAAGACTTTTCACAGACTATTCTCCTGGGATTTCTAGTGTTTTCCAAAGGGATTCAAGCTGCTTCTACTGTTGGCAGCCTGCTGCTTTTGCTTCCATGTGAAGAGGAGTCCACATGCCTGTCATGCTCAGCAGGAAAATTAGTTCAGTCTTAGCACTACTTGACTTTCCCATGGGGCCGTCAGGAGAACAATGACCTTATTTCTAGGTTATTTTCTTCTCCTCCTTCCCAAGTGAATATTTCCATTAGTGAAGGACACGACCTCCCCTACTGTGTCCCCTTTACTCTGTGCCATATGCTGGAGGCCTGGAGATGATGCGGTCTTGAATCCAGATTTAACCCTGTGACAAGTGTGCATCACCGCTTTCCTGAAATTTAGCTACTTTCATTCAGCAGAGTTGGGTGGAGTTTGCTGATACGAAAAGACACCATGGAAATTAATGACAGCATTAGAAGTTCTTCCACTTACATCCTGTACAACCTCCTGGGAATAATAAACACGCAGAGTATAACAAATAGATGTATCTTTGGAATTGCTTGCTGAGAGCATTGCCTCCATTTCTTGGATGAGCTGCTTTTTCACCTTAATTAGCAGAACTTTGTCTGGTTCATTTCAAGACTTATTGAAAAATAATATTAACTGAGACCAGTTGCTGTTCAATTACTGTACTGAGAGGATAAGGTGCAGCCTCAGTCCTGGTTTCCATCAGGCAGACGTTAGAAATGGTCATTCCACCAAAGATACTGCCCAGGTTGTTTGTAATGAAGGTTGGTTGTAATGAAGTTGTTCTCTGTGTTTTAATCGGTCTGAACAGCAAGGCAGGAGGGGCTGGGAAATTCCTGGCCATGGGAAGGATCTGTGGAGGCGAGAAGAACAAGTGGCACAAGAGGGAAACCCGTGCAGGGCAGCACTTAGGGGAAGGGGGAAGAGGGAAGGAAGTATTGCTATAACGTAAAATCCAGAGCTCTCTAAAAGTATTCTGCCCCTCAGATATCCGTTCTGACCCTTCGTGCAAGCTATTGCAGCCACCAGGCAGCGTTGGACTGAGGGCGGTTTCGGGGCCTTGTTTATGGTAAGGAGGTATCCTCGGTGTCTTCAAGTTGAGCACTGTCTCCTTGAGTCCCCGACTTACTGAGGAAGTACTGACATTTGCCATTAGAAAACAGATAAAGGCAAAGAAATTATTTACAAGGCCTGAAAGTGCGGGTTTGGGTACAGGTACAACTGAGTCAGTATTTTCAACTGGGTTTTTTGTGGGTTTGGTTTGGTTTTTTTTCATAAAAAGGAGCTGGTACAAGAAACCACACGGAAGGGCGTTGGCATTTTATCTATAAAAGACACAGACCTCTCCAAGGGTGGAGCTGCTGGGTTGGGATTACCCAACGCCTGGACCTGCGGCGTCCTCCAGCTGCCTGCAGGACGCCTGCCTGGTCCTGTCCCCGTGGTGGCCACAGCAAGGTCCCTGTTCTCTTCCCAACCTCTCCCAGTGGAACCACGCTCCTCAGCTTGGGACGGGCAGGGGAATGGGGCATATTCCATGTGAAAAAACAGCCAGGTGAATTTGCCTGCTCCTCCACAAGGCGACAGGCAGCTGTCACCCCATAGCTCCGCGGAAGGGATGGCAGCAGACTGGCTTGCAGAGGACTGGGAAGCTTGAAGGAGTGAAAACCAGTATGGTGTTGCCCACAGCAAGGGATGTGCTGGTCCGGCACCTCATTGTCTCCACTCAGCCCATCACAAGCATCTGGGGTTCAGGCCTTTGCCGCTCTGCCCCGATCTAGACATTGCAATGCTGAGGGTGGAATTCAAAAGAGACACTATTGATCCACCCCGTTCCTTTGGGATCCATGCACAGGAGGAGATAGGAGACCAGGAAGAGGTGTGAGGAGGATAAGAAGTCCACAGGCACTTCAATATTGTCTGGTGTTGCCTGGGGGCTGCTGGATAAGCTCTTTGAGACTGTGGACAGCCATGTGGACAACCCTGATCCTGCTTACCTTGAGGATGGTCCTTGCAGTGACCCAGGCAAGCCCTGGCTCCCAGGGGGGGTTATTCATCAGCTTATTACCTACTTAACAGCATTTGTCAATCTGCCTTGCCCTCTCTGAATTTAGACATTTCCTTGTCACTCCCAAACACAAAAAAAAAACCACGCAGAGAGCACAACGAGCCTTATCGGACCCTGCCTTCTGCTGAGCTCTGAGTTGGATTCAAAATTTCTTTCTCCTCCAACTCTTCTCCTTGCTGGCCCAAGTCCCTGCAGGGGCGGGGACCGCTGGAGCCCTGCAACTATCACTCTCAGGGGTGACGCCCAAATGCAGAAGGTTTTGGGTTTCTTTTCCTGTAAATTCCACTTTCAGAGACTTTTCTCGAGCTCAGCTGCCCTCAGAGAAAAATCCAAACCTCACTTCTTTCCCCAGTTTTTCCACAATAGCTTCAAATAGAAAGCAGAAAACAACCCACCAGAAAAGCACTGGCAAAACAAAAAGCTCAATTCCCCCAGGCTGAAGGGAAGTGAAATCAAAAGGGAAATGAAATTTATATACATAGGCTTTATATTTTGGGGAAGTGTCTGTTGACAAAGGTCAGGGAGGAGCATGGTGCTGGGATGGCTCGCTCTTTTAAATTCGGCTGCTGATACCAAATGCTGAAACTCAGTAAAATATTTGCATTGAAAATTTTCTATTGTTCTTCAGAAATAACTATGAGATATGTAACTAGGGGATTTTGCAGAAGTAAAATTGAACCACAAGGTAAAGGAGAAAAAAATTAAAAAGCCTTCTGCCTCCCAAATATCTTCCTTTTATCCCTCATTCATGCCTCAGCTTTTCCACAAAGTGCTCTTTCTTCTTCCACCTCATCCCCTCCCAGAATATTGCATGATATTGGAGCATGATTTCTTCTTGAAGAAGAAAAGCCGCATTGTTCAACATCTTCCTCTCCTGAGTTATGCCAGAGTGGCACCTATTTTGGCAGAGTCTGCAGAGTTTCCTCATACTTGACTAATAAGAGATGATGAAAAATATGATTCATAAAAAAAACCCAAACCCACAGATAATCATCTGAGAAAACTTAACATGCATCTTTAAATATGGCTTAATTTTTTATTGTTTTTAATAACAGTCAAACCTCGAACAAATGGTTTAATCTCAAGGCTCCATCTTGTGGCAAAGTAAAGCAAATTCACTCCTCGTGAAATTAATTAATTAATTAAAAACGTGCATTTCCTAACCATCCCATAACCAGTGATGCCCAAGGAGTCGGCTCACTCACGTGCAGCCTAAGTTCGATTTAATACACTGGAAAGCCCAGAGAAGTAGACAGTGCTGTGATAATTATGACATATCCCGAGTATCCTCACCTCCTGAATATTTCCATCTAATAGGGTAGTGCTTGAGTGCGTTTGTATGAAAAACCTCTAGCAAAAATGTGGGATTTGGCATTCAGTTTTGGCTGGCGTCTCTTATCTAGCCTCGTTAAGTCATTCATTTAGAATTGCATCCATGGTGCGAGGCACAGCAAAATTGTTATTATTACTGCTATGAATTATTTTTGATCAGTTAGCAGAAATTCTAATTATAAAGCTGGTTTACAAGTGGGAAGGTGTAACCAGCCAGTGAAGCGCTGAAACCTGGCCAGGGTGGGCATCACCTTGCTCACGCCCGGGGCCATTTGGCCACTCTCTCTGCTGGGAAACTGCTGCGTTATTTCTTAAAAAAAAACCCATCCCTGGCACCGTGCCTCCTGGGAGCAGGAGCTGGGCAGCCCTGCCTCCTCCAGATAAAGCACAGGCTTTCCTTGGGCTGCGGGGAGGAGGGGAGACGGCTGCCTTATCTTCCTTCCTCCAGCACCGTGTGGGAATGCGTCATCTTCTTTTTTTTTATTTTATTTATTTTTTTTTAATTTTTTTTATTTGCTAAATATAAAATAAGGCTGGTTTTTAGCATGTGGGAGCTGGCAAGTTTCCTGGAGCACGTCCTGGGCAAGAGTGGCTGGCATCCGTGAGTGCTCCCTGCCTGCTGGTCCACCCCAGCCAGCCAGGGAGCCCCAGGACCTCCTGGCCCTGCCACCCGGGAGCTGATGGTGTAGCTCCAGGATTGGGCTGTCCCAGCTCCTAATTTTATCCTGGTAAAATTATTATTTCTCTTGTGTGATGCAGGGAGCAAGGCATCACCCCCCAAATGGCATCTCGGTTACCTACGTTGGATATCTCGCTGGTCACAACTTCTGGCCTGGTGAGGAGCTGAGCACGAGCTTTTGGACCCTCCTGCTTTCCTGCACCTAGCCAGAAAAGAGTATCCCTGAGCGCACAGGCAGCTCTTGCCTTTTCTAAACACATGGACAACTATTGCAATTTTTTTTTGGGGGGGCGGGAAGGGGGTAATTGTACTGATTCAGAAGCATTTAACAAGCTGAAACATCGTTCTGCTCCATGCCTTTTTATTTTTTCCTGTTCCAGCTACAATGTCAAGTAACTAATGAATGCAGCATGATGTGGTATTAAGTTTAAAGCAGTATTTTCCTGTTGCTGCTCCTTACATGTTGGTCGCACCCTTAATGATCTTCATAGGAAATATTTACTTTGAGGAGTTTGGTTCTAAGTATGCCAAGTGATCAAAACCAGGCAAGGCGGGGTTTGCTCTCATATGACTTCAGTTTTTCCTGGAAAGAAACGGGAACAAAAAGAAAAAACATTCTTACTTTCAAAATTAATGCAAATCAGCTTGAAAACCATCTTGTCCCGATAAATGAACGCTCCGTTCTTTCTTAGGCATTCTAATATTAACTTTCATGGGAATAGAAACTCAAGTGTTGAAGGATCAACACTGGGGGAAAGTGGGGTCTGTACTGGTGGTGCTCGTGGTGTCTGAATGCGAGTGTTAATGTGCGGCGTACATAGGGCTGTTGTAGATATTTCCTTCTAACCACCCATATCAGGCTATCCTGAAACTGGGGTTTTGGCACTGAGAAAGGGGAAATAACTATCTGTGCTGAGATTTCCCCTCAGTGCACTCCCCAGGTTTAATACCCTCAAGTCTTTTTAAATAAGCAAGGAAGCAGCAGCCTCAGAAAGTGGATATTGCTTAAGGTGAAAAATTGCCCCACCACTTGTTATTTCTTCTGTTGCTTCACCCAAAATGTCTTACAGACTGAATTGCAAAGAAAACCATGCCCAGGTGAAGGTGTATGAGTAATATATGTTTACATTGCTATGTGATGTAGCCTCTTCATGTTCCATAGAGGCCGAAGGAATGTGATTTTGTCAGGCTAGAAATTTCTACCCATTGCAAATCCTTGATGCAGCGTGGCCTGGGCCGCAAGGATGACTTCTTCACCACCCTGTTATCAATCTGGGGCTAAACAATGTTAGAAATGCTTGGACAATTTTCTGTTACTTTATTGGGATGTTTTTTCTTTGCAGGTCTTGGTTTTTTAAGTCGAATACCTTGGTAACCACAGAGCTACAAAGATGATTTTGGGCTACAAAGATGATGAGGGGACTGGAATATCTCTCTTATGAGGAAAGGCTGAGGGACTTGGCACTTTTTAGTCTAGAGAAGACTGAGGGTGGATCTGATCAACGTCTATAAATAATTAAAGAGTGGGTGTCAAGAAGATGGGGCCAGTCTTTTTTCAGTGGTGCCCAGGGACAGGACAAGAGGAAATGGGCACAAACTTGAAAGTAAGAAGTTCCATCTAAACGTGAGGAGGTACTTCTTCACTTTGAGGGTGGCAGAGGCCAGGGAGGTGGTGGAGTCTCCGTCTCTGGAGACATTCAAACCCCACCTGGACCTGTTCCTGTGGGACCTGCTCTGGGTGGACCTGCTTTGGCAGGGGGTTGGACTAGATGATCTCCAGAGACCCCTTCCAACCCCATGTGATTCTGCGATTCTGTGATTCTGTAACCCTAAGTCAAACGTGCAAGAACAGAGGTTGCCGTAAGAAATCTCTTAGAAACGAGCTAAAATGACTTTTTTTCCCATTAAAAAATGTCACATGTAAAGGTCTAATAAGAGGAATGCACAGCACGCATTCACGACAGCTCAGATAGCACCACTCTCCAGAACTGCTAGCCTTGCCCAGTTGTCCTGGCTTGGGCAGGGAGGGGGTGGCAGGGGGCTGCTCATCTGAAAACATATGGGTTTGGGGGATTTCTCACTGGTTTGGTTTTTTTTTTTTAACTTCTTTTGGACCCTTTGCCCAGGCCTCTAGGTCTTCCTTTTAGAGTCTGTCCCACAGTCAAACACCACACACGCACATTTGCACGATCAGCCAGAGCACAACACCTGTCCTGGCTCAGCTGCCATCAACAAGAAACATGGTTTTTGGCTATGTGAGGAAAAACCCTGTCTTTTTTACCCCGGAATTACTGCATATGCTGTTCTGTTTGGGTGGTTGCTCAGCATTTGCGCATAAATGTTAAATGGCTTTTAAAAAAAACAACAAGGAAATCGTTATGCAAAAAAGCCTACATTAGTGTGGACTTATGTTGGAGAGAATGTCGTAGTAAAGAAAACTAAACAAAAAAGCAGGGATATTTTAATTATTCCAGCCTAATAGCCATGAATTTGAAAATGCAGGGTTAAGGTTAGACGTGACAAAGTAAGAAACAGCTGAGGGGCCAGAAAATCACTCACATGCTTCATGATACTGTCATGAGCAGGAAAAACAGCTTGTGTATCTACAGGGTCATCTGAACAGCTTTAGAGCTGTGCGACTGGAAAGGATGGGAGGGATGAAATGGTGTGTGGTTTTGGGGTGTTCCCGGAACACCTGGGGTGCTCAGAGCCCGGCTTGCTCCATCCGTTGCACCCTCAGGGGACAGGAGAGGAAACCCCCCCGCTCTTACAGCTCACCTTCGGGTGCCATTAAAAAAGATTTAATGTTCGTACTGGGGGTGGGTTTGGAGCGGAGCCCTCAGCCCCTGGAGTTCTCCTGCTCTGTCAGCCTGCTCTGTCTTGCACTTTCTTGTGGGAGTTGTGGATAAAACACTTTTTAGCTAAATCTGTGGCATTGCAGCCTCTGTCTTCCCTGTTAGCACATTCTCCCGCACTCACACATTTGTTCCATATAGATATGCCAAGCAGAACTCGTGGTCCTATCCAGATGACAGGTGAGCATACCATGCACCTGCATATACATCTCCAAAAATATTGTTTGCATCACTTTTTGCAGCTATTTAGGCAGTCACGGCAGTGGCTCAGCTCTCTGGGGTGGCTGCTCGGAGGGATGGACTTGACATGGTGTGCATGTGACCTTTCCTCTGGCCTTGAAAACCTTTAAAGATGCTAAATTACCTTTTAAATTCCCAGATACATCTGAACATTCAGAACATCTAATTCAGATTATGTTTGCGCTCATGGTATTTGGTAACAGATGAGACCTGGATGAATCCCATCTGGAGTTGGTTCAGGTGATGCTGGAGGGGAAGGGAGAGGAGAGGGCTTGGAGGAAGCCAGAAGAGAAAACACGGTACCCTGCAGTGTGAGAGACGATAAGTTGGGATTCCTCCTGGATTTGTTGTCACTAATCTCATTCACCCTCCAGCCTGGCAGGAAAATTCATTGAACAAGAAGTCACAGTATTGACTCCCTACTTTTGGGAACGAGCAAGCTTTAAATGGCACTTGTCAGAACCATACACTTATTTATAAATGATAAATAAAACGTGTAAGAACAGCAAGCATTGAATTTTGGTTTCTAACCAGTGTGCTCTCCCAGCCGGTCGCAGCAGCTCGTGGAGAACTTTGCTCCATCTGTCTGCACAGCACGTCAGCTCGTCTGAGACAGGTTGACCTCCAGCTTTGCTGCTGAATAACGAGACAAGGAATGTGTTCAAGCTGTTGAGTAAACCACCGTCATCTGTAAGAGATTTCCCATCCTTGTGCCTTAATGGTCAGAACAAATCTTTGAGGGCTCATCTCATATTTGGTGGGAACGTGCTGCTCTTCATCTTTGTCTGCTGAGTCGGGATTTTAGAAACGAGATTGAGTTTCTTTCGCGTTTGGTTTTTTTTCTTTTATTTGTTACTGATTAATTATTCATCAGTCTCATGTAAACTGGAATTTTATATGCTTTTTGCCCATTTACTGATCCTTGAATTCCTGTGACACCATGTACTCTGTTTTGTGTGTCACTGGGCGATGCTGCAGCGATGGAAGTCCCAGGGATGCAGCTCCAGGGACACTTTGACAAACACCAACACTTCGTGTGCCTGCTCTATCACTTCGGCCCTGGGATCAATCCACAAAACACTTTGGTTTGATGCTGGGAATGGGCAGAGTTTTTCCAAAGGGATGTCTTTCCTGTTAGGGCAGGGAGTCCTGTATCTGGAGGAAACCCACCACCCCAACCTTGCTCAAGCTGTTTTCTGCAACTGTCCCTGTTCTTGATATGGTGTCACAGCATCACCAAATTGCTCCTGAGCCTACAGCCAGCACCTGGGAGCTGCTGAAATCCCTGAATAACTGCTGTGTCTGCACTCATTTTAAAGTGCACCACACTAGTGACCCTTCCCAGAAGAAAACTTGCTGGCAAGATGGTCCTTCAGTGAGTGGCACCTGCCACAAATTCCAGCCACGGGTGCGAGGATCGCTTTGGAGGCTGGAGCTTGGGAAGCAGCTTGAAGAAATCCCAACCATGTTACGGCCCAGCAGCCTGATGGTTGCCGGCCAAGTTACTGCCAGCTCCGTTTTCTTTGCAGCCCTGCTCTGAACTTTCATGGTTCCTGTTTTGTACAGATTAGGGAGCTCTGTGTGCTCTTCTCGCCTCCTGCAATGTCCTTGACCCAGCTCCACCTTGCTGGATGCGGGTGCTAAGGGTGAATGTGAGCACCCTCATCTTGGCTTTGTGTCTGAGTGACCTCTCTCAGCCTCTGTGGCCCTAAATTTATCGTTCAGTGAGTTTTCTGTGACTTAGCCATCTTTTTTACCTGCTGCTCCGCAGATGGAGACATCTGCTATGTCTCTGTGCCCCGTGGAGCCTTGCAAGAGATCCCAGTGCTATTTGCAAAATAGGTCACAGTTTAATTTTATTAGCTTGTCGATAAACCGGCAGGGCATAATTATACACCAAAACCATCTAGACTTGAAAGCACAGCGATCACTCCCTTGTTCTCCGTGAGCTGTAACTTAATGCAAAACCCTCTGTCATTTTCCATTTTCTAGTTCTTTCATTCACTCCTGCTGAGTAATTAAAAATGGCTTATAAATAAACACTGTGGATGATTTCCGAAATGTTCTGTATTTGCTTGCAAGGCTGGTACTTCTGTCATTGGCCCACTTAAGTGATTTTGAAAGATTGTATACAGGTTCCTTTTACAATGTATTTGAAGTTTGTAATCCTGCTTAAATACACAAAAATAGGAAGGATTAACAAACTGCCACACCGAGGCCAAAAGAAGACAGAGCTAAAAGCAATCAAGGAGCAGCCTATCCGATACATGAAATAAATTGGGGGAAAAGTGGAAAACTGTCAACAAAAATAATATGTTATGGATCCTCAAGCCTTTGTGTTTATGCTAGAGGAAGCCTAAAATAATCTGTGGTTTCTGATGCTTGATTTAGTTTTCCACAAGCCTAATTAACACCAGATTAAGTTTGCTGCCACTATAGTTTATTGCTGAGACTGACAAATACTTGCTGTTTATTTGTTTTCTAAAAAAATGACTGAAAGCAATAACAGTATGACACAGTTAATAAGCTTGAAAACAATGCTATAATATTCATTTTTATAAACTAAGTCTTTAGGAGAAACCCCCCTGACTTTCCCGATTAAATTCTGCCCCTACAGTCCTTACGAAGGAAAAAATCCCATTGATTGAATGTCCCCATCGATTTAAGATACAGCCCTGTGAATTTAAGCTAAAAGTGAAGCACGTGCGTCAGTGCTTTGCTGACGGGAGATGGGCTTTACCATATGTTTAAAATAACTCAGGTGCTCAGGGGGCTGGCCAGGTGTGGGCCAGAGGCACTGCGGAACGGAGCTGCACAAAGCAATGGCTTACAGATAGAAAACCCAACATCATGTGCATCAACCCGTAATATGGATGTTTTCCATGAAAAACACACTGGAGTGGCAACAGCCATGATGTGACTCGGTCGATACGAATGTCACCACATCAGGATTGAACCCGATTCCCAGAAATCCCAGAAAACCAGCAACCACCTTGGTGACATCCCAAATCCACAGTCATTTATTCGTTCAGGCAGCCTTGCTCATGCAGGATGACCCACGAAAGTCCCCGGGATTTCTGATGCGAGTGAAATTCCCTGCATGATAAATATGTGCAGAAGGACCCATTGCCATCTGGGATCCAAGAGTGCAGCTCCTCAGCCTGCAGATATGGGCTACTTATGCCAAAAGCTGGCAAACAAACTTGAGGCCACATCCTTTCGCCATCATCCTTGGAAACACACGCTCCATCCAGTGCCTTCATCGCGGCTCCTTCTGGACCTAAGCCAAGCCAAAAGACACAGAGGCTGGCAAAAACAGATCTTGAAAAGTTACCTAAATCCTTCCAAGGCTCTTAGCAAGTCTGGGTGGGGCACGGATTGAGATCTGGCCAGAGAGCTGGTGTTTTAAAGGACTGATCACCTTGATTCATATTTTTCATTCATTATGTGTCAGCAGAACCAGAATGTCTCATGAAAATATGGAAGCAAAGAGCCAGTTCATACTTTTTCTTTCCTTTCTGACATTGTGGAGGAAAGCTGTTACTGAAGCCCTGGTGCTCAGGCCTGGGATTCACACCCCTGCCACCTTGAGTAATTCACTCCACTCGAGCTAGTGGTATCTCATCAGGAGCTCTGATGGTTTCTGGGGGCTGCACTGGGCTCCTGGCAGACCCTCAGCCTCTAAAGAAGTCATCCAGGCTGAGGGAACTGATTGTATCTGTGTGACTAAAATGCGGACATAGATGAGGATGAACAAGTCAGACCAACAGGCGTTTTCACTGCAAGTCAGAGCCAACATAGTCACTGAGTTTTCATCCTTGAGTCTTTATCTCCCTCTGAAGCAAAGGCCAAAGTATTACTGTCTTTGTGCTGACCTGAACCCGGACTATTTTTGGACAGGCTGAACAGATAAGGTTACTGCTTAGTGACACAGCCAGCAGCTCAGCTGGGAGATAAACAGAAAGTCATAAGCCAGCACAAATGTCTGATGATAAGGGGCAAATGTCAAGACTTAGCAGCTTTCTGCTCTTTTCCGCTCTGTATTATAGCTCACTGATGGCAGCAGCTCACTTGAGCATGGCGCTGGCTGCGAGGAACGGACCCACCAAGGGCTGGCTCACACGACTCTTCCTGGCCATGAGAAATCGAGGAGACACCTCTGAGCATCCCGCATCTGGAAGCTGAGGGACTCATGGTCCCACCTGCACGATGCCTGTTGAGCCTATCTTAAAGCTAGTGCTGTTGTCTGAAATTCACCTTTTAAAGGATTCTTTTTGCAACAGAGGTTGCAGCCTCCCGCTCCAAATTGCTTTGCAAAGCTGTGATTGGTACCAGTGTCAGGGACAGCCCCACGCTCGCTCTGAAGCCCCCGTCCTGCCACCAGCCACCCTGAACAGAAAAGGACAGGACTTTAAGGAGTTACACTGACACGGAAGAAAAGTACTGAAGATTTCAGTTAGCATCAGGCTAAAAACCTTCACCGAAAAAGCTATCACTTTATTTAAGGTGTACTTGGGGAACAGCAATTACAGCCCTGCACTTTATCATGCCCCGTAATATTGTTAATTTTGCTAAGAAGTGAGTAAGACAGGCTTGGGCTGTAGAGCCATTTGGATTTAATAATACACTTCCATACCTTCTTAGCCCAGATTTCTCAACCAACTGTGCAAGGATTTATCGTTTGCTAACCGTAAGTGAATTACTACAGGGTAACACAATCCCGGGTTGAATGCAGAGGAGGGGTGATGTCTTTCATATGGCCGGGGAGAGCCCACGACGGGCTGAGCCTGGGGCTGGGGCTGCATCCGCAGGTGGCTCCCGTGGCAGGGGACACCATTTCCTTCAAGGCAAGAGAAGGAAAAAAAAGACACAAAAAGCCTTTTGTGGGCATTTAAATAATATTTGTTCTTAAAGGAGGTGTGCCAGAGCCCAGCACTGCTGGTCATGTCTCAGGGGGAGCTGGGGCTGTGTTGGGCATGGTGACCCTGCCTGCAATCCCCCCCCTCTCCCCAAACCCCACTCAGGGCATTTCCTGGGGCAAACAGCATCACCCCGGGGGCCGGGGGCTACAATCAGCCCGAGCACCTTCCTGCCTTGCCAAAGACTGCTGCGAAGGCAGATGTCCTCATGCAAAATGTGACTGTAACTTGCATTAAAAGAGGAAAGTGATTATTTCGAAATGTCTTGCAGAGACAAAATGCCTGATGTCCTGAGCGGACGGCCGCAAAGCTTTTTCCTAGAATCTATTTTCTAATCCTGCAGTAGATGCTGAGTTGTTCTACTCTTTGCCCTCCCTCTTGGCTCCTGAGCTGCTCTCCGTGGCTCGCTGGTCACGTAGCAGCAATTCTCCTCCTTTCCAGATGCTGCATCACGAAAGGGAGCGAGAGACCCACGCAGTCTCCTCCTGCTTCTTGCGTAAGCAGCTGTGGAGCTGGGGCAGCTCTGCCGCTGCTGTGGACCACGGGAGGGTACCAGCAGGACCCGAGCCCCACTGAAGCAGCCCATGTTTTGCCAACCCAAGCTCCTGTAGCTTCCCCCTCTGAATATTTCGATCATGTTCATTCATCAGCTTCAGAAGTGAGTAGCTGAGCCCTGTAACAGAATTAGGGGGTGTTTCCCTGGGCTCTGGATGCATGCGTGTGTTTTAAATCCCATCTCCAGCTGCCACGCAGGACAGGGCTTCTCGGGGCAGGGGTCAGTCCCTGCCGGTGTTGGAGGGGGATTGGGTTTGATGGGATGGTGTTTGGGCATGGGTCCGTGCTGCGGTGCTGCTTTTCCTGGGCCATCGCTGGCAATTTTAAGCACCCAGCATCCCCTCCTGCTCCCCAGGGCGGAGTGGGAAGGGCTGTCATGTTTGATTTAGTGGTGGGTACCTCTTCGGGCTGCCCTGTCCTCCTTCCCAACCTGAGTTGCACATTATTTATGGGCAACTGCCTCCCCACCATCACTTCAGCAGCTGCAGCAGCTGCAGCCCCAGCAAAGCCTCCCCATCCTTCCCTTTCCCTCCCCACCATCCTGTGGACACCTCTGCCACTCAACAGGATTTGCTGGAACGGGAATGGCTTAAGTCCTTGCTTTAAAGCTGGCAGAGAAGCAGAGAAGGTGATTGGGGTGTCCTCAGGCTCAGCAGTGACAGAGCCCGGCAGGGAGATGGAACAGCCCTGCTGATCCATTAGCTGTATTTTAATATGCATCACGGGGAATGCAGATGACAAAACCTCTGCCTTCCTGCGCCCAGACCCCACAAACAGCCTCTGGTTTCAGACCAGTGCCTGGAGCTGCCCCTCTCCTGCCCTGCTTTGGCTTTTTCTCCCCTCCAGGCAAAGCAAAGCCCGGAGAAGCCCAACCTCATCTGCTCCCGCGTGTCCAGGAGGGCTCTGGCGTGTAACCACGGAGTGGCTACTCTTTTCTCCCACATTTTCTGGAAACCGCCACCAAGATGCAAGCAGGCAGCAGGATCCCAAATGCATCTGCTTTTCCAGGCATGAGCCAACCACTCCCGACAGCAGTTTAATCATTCAGCTAAATTATTCTGTGCTGTCCATCGTTATCTGCACCATGCCGCTCCTTCTGCCGCCTCAGCGTGACCAAAACTTTTAATAATGGAGTAGATAATCAACAGCACTTTGGGGGATCCCATTTCCCGGTGGGTCGTGGGCTTCTCCTGGGATTCCTGAGCTGCTTCACGGCCCCTGGGACTCTCCATGTTCTAGCAAAGAATAATTCCACCCAGGAACTGCCAAGCAAATCTCTACATTTACTAAACCGCTTTTACTTCCTTTACTGCTTTCCCCACTTCCCTCAGTCCCCCATTCCCTCTCCCCAATGGTGCCAAGCTCGGGGTCCTCCCCCTCGGGGTGGGGGGGTGTACGTGGCAGATGACCCACCTTTTCAGGTCCTCCCAGAAGGGACATTCAGACACCTAGTCAACAGAGAGGACTTTCTGAGTGGGCTGCCCGGCAGCCCTGCATCTCCCAGTACCCATTCCCACCTCGGGGAGACCATGGTGGCTGGGGCCAAAGTGGGGGTGAGCACCCCGGCTGCTCCCCCATCACCTGCAAAGCTCAGCCCACGCTGGTGGCTTGCAGCAGGGCTTTGCCACCAGGTGGCTTGAAGGTAAAGGAGATTTGGCGGATATTCAGCTGAAGCCTAAATCCGGGTCAAAGTTGCTTTCTTCTGTTAATCCTTCTCAGTCTTATTGAGGGACCACAGGGTCTGAGAGCAGGGCTCGGATTTTCACCAGCACAGCATCACATGAGAGCAGAACTCAGATTTGCATGAGCATCAGGAGGTCAGCAATGCCTTGGATAAAAATTACACATGGCAAAGTGACAACATTTTATGGGACAACATCACATACAGATCCTTCATGCAGATCTTCCAACCTAATGTCACTTGTTCCCTGCCATCCATTGTACAGAACGATCCTTATGCTCAAACTTTCTCTGTTAATTGCCATGGAAATTTGATAATTTCATCCTAAGGCAGAGCTGAGGAAAACTCAGGAAGAGCTCCGATTACTGAAAACTGGAAAAAATTAATCTTGATTAAAGCACTTCCGCCATGAAAATAAGGACCTCCTGAACTTTGCAGAGGGCTGATTGCTCGGAAGCTGTTCTTCGGGCAACGTCGAACTGTACTTCTGCCAGTTTTTCCTGCAACATTTCAATAAAAGAATCTAGCCATCACGAGGCAAAAAAATAACCTTTGGAGGTGTAATTTAGTGGGCTATTGGCAAGACCGTGCTTCAGTTCCCTTCCACGGGAAAGTGCCAAAATATGCATATTACCCTCCAAATGCATAACGGCTGTAAAAATGCCTGTCAGCTGTCAGCGCCCATAGAGCTTCTCAGATGAAAAAATAGGACTTGAGCATCAAAGATGGGGTTTTTTGCCAGCACCAAAAGAAGGGGCAAAAGAGAAAATGGACCCTGTTTATTTGGCATTTTTAAGATGAGGAGGCAGAAGTTATTTTCAAAAGATCTTCATAGTACTGCTTTCTGTGTTTGCTGGCAGGTCGATGCCCTCTAAGATAAGAGAAGATGGGGATCAGAAGTGCTACAAGTCTGCTTCGTAGCATTTAAGCACACCCGAAGTTTGCATTTAAAATCAAACTGGGTTTTTTTTGTTATTATTTTATTTTATTTCATTTCATTTCATTTTATCAATTTCACTTTGTTACTTTCTTTAACTAGGTATTTTTCTTATTTTCTTTGAGGAATCCATTTCCCTGGCGCTTTACAGAGTACGTGTGATGGTGGCTCTTCCCTGGCATGTGCCATGTCTCTCTAGTGTCCAAACTTTTACACCTTGGACAACGATCCCGAGGAGCACGCCCATGTATTTTCACCCTTGCCTACCCCATCCCCACCCAATACAGATGCTTACAATTATTTGCAGATGCGGAATGTGAATGCAAATTTTGTAGTTACAATTTGTACCCCCCCCCTCCCCCCCCCCAAATTGTCCTTCTGAAGAGTTGTCGCCCAGTTTCTCCAGGCTTTCAACACTCTATTTATTTAGCAATTGACTGGCAGCGTAAGACAGCAAACATCACCCTTGATCCCAATCCCCCTCAGCAAAGAAGATTTATTGCATTATTATGCAGAAATGTGCCGGATTTGCTGGGAGGGAGAGGATGTGTTTGGCTGGAGCAACCTCAAGGTCAGTTTGCCCTCGGATTAGGGACGGACCTGCCATGGTCCTCCCAACCTGCAGAGCAGACCTGAGGACACGGCAGGGCAGCAGCAGCTTTTCTCAGCTGGCCTAAGGATCTCTCCCCATCCAAGGAAGCCAAACCAGAAAATTATTCCACCTCTTCGGGAGCTGTTTCTGCAGAGCTCTCCACGCTGCTGTGGGGTCTTTCCATGGGGATTTTGCTACAAGACCCTGTTGCTTCTCCTCCTTCCAGCTGCTTTGGAGACCAGAAGAAAATAATGGAGAAAAAGCATTTACAAAGCAACAGAAGCCCACTTCCATAATTGAAATTGCTAGTGGAAGTGAGCATTGATGTAAAACCCAGCACCCCTTGTGCTCCAGACCCTGGCTGGACCAGTGGTGGGGTTCATTTCAATCTGTTCTGGATAGGATGTGAATTTTGCTGCCAGGTCGTTTTCTGCCATTGCTTCTCAGGAGATGTGCTTTCATCCTGCTGCACAGCAGAGCCTTATGTTTCTCGGGAATGTGTTACAACTTACAGCATGGATCTCCACAGCACAACCCTGCTTTTAGCTGCAGGGGCTTGAGAAGAGTTTGAAAAACCCCATGCGCTGCCGCTGATGTGGACGAAGCACCAGCCGAAGACCATGCAAAGCTCCTGATGAAACAACCCCATCAGCCAGAGCCAGGACTGCTCAGATGGTGTCAGAAAAAAAAAAAAAAGAAAAAAAAAGGAAAAAGAGAAAGAAAAAGGAAATAACTGAAAAAGTGAAGGATTAGTCCAAGGAGGTGCATATCCAGGGTGGGAAACCCTGTATGAGGTCTTGGCAGCATCAGCTCGTGCTCAAGGTAGCCTTTCCTCCAGCAACTTAGTGCAATGACCTGGTTCCTATTAAACTGGTGGTTAAAAGACAAGATAAAACCCAACTGGTGCCTACCCCAGGCAGTTCCTGTTATCCAACTCATCCTTCACCTCTATAGTTTTCATCCCTCTGGTTTGGGCCTTTCAACTCTCTCTTTCAACACATTTCCCCCGGATACTGCAAATCATAGACATCGTCAAGTCCATCACCCCTTCGCGTCCGTGACATTGCTCATGGTCCACACCATGGTCCTCAGTGGCGGCTGAAGATGTCCCCCGCCTGCTGGGCAGCCCCTCCTTTCTGCCCCTGTCCCCCACCATGCTGGGGGTTCCACTGGTCCCACTGCACCCCAGAAAGACATCTCCGAGACGCCGGAGCTCCAGCCACGGCTGCTTCCCCTGGACTTCATTATTTCATTGACAGCAGTCAATATCTCCCTGCCGAGGAATGTATTTACTTATAGGCACATAAGTAATTCATTTATAAAATTGAATTATCTGACTAGGGAGATTGTGTGTTTTGATTGTGTAGCAGTATTTCTGAAACCGACTTAAAATTGATAAAAGCCAGATGGAAAGCGGAAACAGTCCATTTCATGACTCTTTAAACGTTTAAGTTGGTTAACCCTTGTACTGCACGATTTTTGAAGTCGGGGTGTAGTGTGGAAGCAATTTGTTGGTGAGTTCTCAGGATTCAAAGTGGGCTGTAAGTGCTCGCCGGGTTGTGCGCCGAGGGGGAAAAAGGAGTCTCTGCAAGGACTCTTAGTAGGAAAAATTGCTTACAAGAGAGATGCTTTATCTCAGGAGTTGTTACAGCCAGAAGAATTTCTAAGAGAATAGGCAAAATCGCGACTGATGGGTGTTTGGGTCCCAGAAAGGTTCCTGAGGGTGTAGAATGAGCAGCAAATCCCACAGGTAGCCCTGACCAGAGCTCACGTAGGAAGGTGGGGACGGCAAAGCCCAACCTGACCCTCTCCGCTCTGCTGCGGCTCCCTCCAGCATTACAGACATCCAGGAGGTGGCACGGAAATAAAACTGCTGAGAAGCCAACCAGGAAGAGGAGCAAAGTCCCTCTGCATGTGAGTGGACAGCAGAGGTGGTGAAAGGGGGTTTATTTTGCTTTAACTGTGTTTCAGTCGTCAGAGAAACGAGGGGAGGAGGCACAGGAGGAATAACTTGCAGGGCTTCTCACTTACTGGGGAGCAGCATCCAGCCCTGGTGGTTAGTGCCGTGAAGATTCACCAGTGCATATGAATCAAGAAAACCCACAAACTCACTTTATTTCTCTGTTCTGTCCTTTTTCTTTTTTTTTGGTGTTTTTTATATTCTATCCCCATTTGCCATCGGAGAGTAACCCCCCGTGCCGGGCTGGATGCTGCTGGGGGCTGGTACAAGGACCACGTATGGCATAAATTCCCAGCTCGCTCCAGCAGGACTCAGCCCTAAACCTAAACCTTTCCAAAATACCTACCAGTGCGATTGAAAACCTGCCACAAATTCCCTAATAATTAAGGAAGAGCATGACACGATGGGTCCATCTCCCGTATCTGCAGCCGAAGGGAGGGAGGGGAACGCGGGGGCACATCTGCATCCAGTCCCCGCTCCGTCTCTGGTAGCAATAAACCTCCGCAGGTGCCGGAGCTCGTGTTGTCTTCGCCGCTTGCTGCAGCGCCAGATCGCTTCCCTCCGTGAGAAGTCTCTCCAATTAGATTGCCTTTAATTGGTTCACAGTCCCGCTTCTGCCGCGTTCGCATATTGGAAAAGCGAAAGCTCCCCAGACCGAAATACTTTACGGTCTCGGTTTCCATTTCGTTGCTATTTTCCGAGCCAGTTTCCTGTTTTCCTGTTGCCAAAAACATGCATCGGCAAAGAGTAAAATAACTCACATACCAAGGGTTTGAAACAATTGTTTCTGCTCAGAAATTAGTGAAAACCTGATATGTTTTTGTATCGGCAGACCCTGCTGCGGTCCTTGCTCTCTCAGCAGATGGATTTTTACCCCCATTTATTGGTGCAGGGAGGAAGCCCGACGCTCGCATGTCTCCCCTGGTTTTGGGTCCATAACTCAAATACCAGGGACTGTTTCCCTTCACGAAACAGTATTTTTCAGATCCCAGCAGAAGCGGATGTTCTCTTCTCATCAGTCCAAAAATATTTCATCGTAGGGCAAAAATAACAGGGAAGCTGCTAAAAGGCAGGCAAAGGGCTCCGGGATTGGAAAATTTCACTCTGTCTAGAGTTACTCCTTTCAGGGCTCCATTCAGTAGAAAAAAACTTGTGGTATTGTGAAAGGCCAGGAAAGGAAAAACCTTTTTAGCAGGGCACGAAGCCAAGGCCACTTAGCAGGCTCCGTATCTTGCACATCCTGACAATTTTCTATGTATTTAAGCTATTAAGCTGCCCCGTGCCCCACTCGTTCCATCCCCACAGCTCCAGACATGCAAACGTGGGCGTCAAGACCTTGAGGTTTTGATGAGCTGATGGTTAAAACCTAAAGGAAATCTTCTAACAATCCCATTGGGATTTTTTCCTGCAGCGTGAACCCCAGGGAGATGCTGGAGAAGCATCCCTGGCCGGTGCAGGCTGCCGGGACGAGCGGCTCATGGGGTGTTGAGTAAATAAATAGTAACGCAAATTCCTCCAAATGAGGCTGGGTCATGTCAGGGATTTGATAAATTGCAACATTCTCTATTAGTTTAATTTTTTTTTAATTATAGGAGAAAAGGAAAATTATTTATATTTCCTCGGAAGTGACCATTTTAGGAAATAAGAACCAGCTTTTGAAAGAAAACATAAAAAAAAGGGAGGCGGTGGGTTTTGACAGTAGGTGGAAATACTGTATTTTGTCGGTTTAGCTTGGGGTTGAACGCTTCGCAGAGGGCAGAGGTAGATTCCCACCTCCTGCCCTGGACCGCAGCCCTGGCCCTCGGCGCGGGGAGTTGGATCGACAAAGAAAACAAAAAAAGAGGAAACTCTAAGTTTACAAGCCCGTGTTCCTCGTATCGCCTTTCTCTGCCCAGCTCCAATCCGGTCTGGTGTGGTTTTGCAGTGGGCGAAGCAAACCCTCCCAGGGCAGGAGGAGCTGCAGCGTAAGGAAAAGAAAAGAAAATAAATGCATTAAATTAAAAAATCAAGGAGCAAGTGACAGGGTTGCTGGCCAGTGGCCACCTCCGATAGAGCCTCAAAATGTAATATTAGGATAGATGACTGATTTGGGAAAAATATAACCCAAAATTGCTGTGGCTTCACCTCCTCTAGCCTGTTGTAAAAATCAATACAGCTTTAGAGGAAAAGGCAGTGAAAGTTCAGGCTGGTCCTGCGGTGTTTTCATGGAAATTTTTGTTTGAGTGATTAAATTTGATGGAGTTAAATATGGTTTACACTGGCAAACCCAGAATCAGGAAGAAAAAGACATAAAATATGAATGAGGGGAGGGAGTAAAGAGGAATAATTTTAATTAAAAAGAGAAGAGTTGGCCAAAAAGCTCCTATAACATGAATATATTTTTAGGAAAAATCTGGGAAATAATTATAATAATTTTTATCACTTGATACTCCAAGCATTTACTGTTAATATAATTTGGTGAACAAGTCATTTTATTCAAATATTCCAGTTTAATGTAAGAAATAATTGTCGGTACTGATGTTTAGAAAAAGCGCAGGCAATTAAAAAACAAATGTTTCACTGAATTTTGATTGAGAGAATGAGGGAGGAAGAGGGGGAGAAATAAACCTCCAGCTCTCCCAGCCCCATCCAACCTCCCTTGGCCGGTTCCGGATCAGGCTCTCGGTCACGGACCCCACATTCCCTCCCTTTGTTTTATATTAAACCAAATAGTGTAAATAGTACTGGATGCAAAATAATGTGTTAAGAGTATTTTAATGTACAGCAGGAGCCGGGATATAAATCTGGCCGTAAGAGCTGAGAGCAGAGACACTCCTGCTCCAACACAACTGCTCGTTGTGGTTTAATTCACCCTCCCGTTATCACTATTCTCTTGATGCACCTTCCTCCCTTTGCTTGTAAAAGTATGAAATCACTCATTTTGGAAATTAAATTGGGAATATTTTATTTTCCCTGTGATTTCTATTACATGAATGATCTATGATCTTTTTATTGATTGTTTTATAAAATGTGAATTAAATAATAACCAGAGTTAAACAAACCCAAGCAGTCTCCAGCTCTTAGAGGCAAATATTACACCTTCATCCTACAGGAATATTAATTAATTTTCTGTATTTTCCAGTAAAACTTTTCAGAGCAGAAACTGCGAAGAAGGAAGCCCAGCCCAAGGTCTGTCCCCAGTGCCCATCACCGCGAGAGCTTCTGCTCCTCTGCAGACCTCAATCGATCCTGACCCCGCGCCAGCAATGGCAATGGCGCTGCTGAAAATAGTTTTGGTTAAATTTAAAACTTACAGGCACTTTGTCTCCGGCGTATGAAATAATTTCTATATAGGGAAAAAAAAAAAAAAGAGAGAGAAAACTAATTTCCTTCACCCTGCTCGAGTTTCAGAGGAAATTCCATGTTATCACTCTAGAGAGCACCCGCAAAAGAAAACAGGGAGAAAGAAATCTTTCTTTCCGATCATAAAAATAACCCGACTGCAGCGCTGCTTTCTCTCAGCTGAGCGGGACGGGCTGCACGTGCCATCTTTGGGATTCACTAGGAAATAGTATTTACTGGAAAACAGTAAACCGGAGTATTTTATATTTACACCCGCTGCGCTGTCTCTCCAACCCCTGCCCGGGTGCCTGTGCCGGGGAGCGCTTACGTTAAACTTCACAAGCAATGAGCATCACAGGAAAACAGGGCCATGGACCAAGTTTTGGATCCAGCAAAACATCTGCGATGTTGTCCTCTTGCAGGATTTGGAGGTGAAAGAAAAGCACGGTCTTGCCTCAAGATGGCAGACAGGAGACTTGGATCTCTGCTGCGATGTTTTACGAGGCGTGTGATAAAAACTCGACCGTCCCAAAATGTGCATGGTGATGGCACCACCCAACATCCCTGTGTCAGCATCCCCAAATCCCTGTCTTAACATCTCCAAACCCTTCTGTTAGCACTCCCAAACCCCAATGTAGGTAAAGAATCACAGAATGGTTTGGGTTGGAAGGGATCTTTAAAGATCATTCAGTCCAAACTCCTGCCATGAGCAGAGACACCTTCAACTACACCAGGTTGCTCAAAGCCCCGTCCAGTTTGACCTTGAATCCTTCTAGGGATTCATCCACCACCTCGCTGGGCAACCTGGGCCAGTATTTCACGCACAAATTGCCTGTTTTTCTTCAGTTTAACCATATATGCTTTATGTCTTTATTATCAATAAAGCAAGTTTCCACTCCAGTCTGCATGGCCAAGAACCACTGGTTCCAGGACCTTTTTCACCCTGAGTTTCTGCTCCTTCAACACCACCCATGGAAAGGAGATTGCATGTGGATATGTGCACGGCGCTTTACATCAGCATTTTAGCATTTTTTTGTGTTTCCATTGTTTTGTTTGTTGTTGCCAGCTCATTTGCAGATATTTCATAGAATTATAGAATGGTTAGAGTTGGAAGGGACTTTAAAGATCATCCCGTTCCAACCCCCCTGCCCTGGGCAGGGACACCTCCCACCAGACCAGGTTGCTCAAAGCCCCGTCCAACCTTGACCCCCTCCAGGGATGGGGCAGCCACAGCTTCTCTGGGCAACCTGGGCCAGGCTCTCACCACCCTCGCAGGAAAGTATTTTATATATGTATTTTTCTTATAGTACTATAAGGTGCATTCAGAAACCCTAAGGCAGAAGGTGAGCATGTTGGAGGGATGGGTTACTTTTAACTTTTAAACGCAAGTCAAAAGAGATGGAAGGGGTTTGCTGAACGGATGCAGTTTATCCCCTTGCATGGACCGCACTGATGCATTGCACACCTCATCCTTCCCTCCCTGCCTCTTAAAAAGAGGTGACCTTGTGAGACACAACAGAGAACTCACTGGCGTGTCGCTTACCATTTGCAACTGAAGTTCTCTTTTATGGTTTAAAACACTGAAGTGCAGCTTCAGTTTCACCCAACCATGAGCTTTTTCTTCCCTCTTCCAGGAAACCAGAGTCTGGAACACCAAGCTGTGATAGGGAGTGGTCTTTGGAAGTGAATGAATTAATATTGCATCAGGGGGACCTCATGATTAGCCGATAAGAGCATCTTTCACTCAGGCCCTGGTGTCAAAGGAAGAAGGCAGAGATGCTCTTCCTGGGGTGGCTCCTGCAGAAGGGCCTCTCAGAGATGCCACTACCGGGAGTGGAGCCTGGTGCCCGGGCAAAACTGGATCACATTTGCAGAACTACTTCCCAAGGAAGCAAATTGCACACAACAAGTATTCAAATACAGTTTATTGCTTAAAAAAACCAAAAAAAGACAAAATAAACATGATGCTGCATGAAGGTAAATTGAGCCGGATGGTGAACGTTGGCTTCCTGGTGTCCAAGAACCTAACGCTGAGCTCTTCGGGAGTCAATTTGGTGACGGAGGATGGAGGAAATGCTAATCCTCACTCATCCCACGTCTCCTTGCATTTGAAGATACAGCCTCGGAGTGTTATATCATTTGTTATTAATAACATCCATCGTGCGCACCCAAACTGCGTCTCATTTCATGCGTCCGACTGTTTGGGCATCGTGTGCCGCGGACCATATGGGTCTCGTTTGAACCCCCTCCGAATCGCAGGGGTCCATGTGCAACTGATAAAAGCCAATTTGGGGTGGATGGGAGGGAAGCGGGGGGGTACCGCTCTCCAGGCGAATCCAAGAAGGACGCCCTATATGTT
This sequence comes from Arenaria interpres, assembly GCA_013399435.1. Lineage (NCBI taxonomy): Eukaryota > Metazoa > Chordata > Aves > Charadriiformes > Scolopacidae > Arenaria > Arenaria interpres. The sequence goes on along the minus strand of VXAK01006356.1, from coordinate 197,713 downwards.
TTCTAAGTGCTAAACCCAAGGGAAATTACTTCATCAAAACCCGATCCAGACCACAGTAATGAAGACTGTGATGTAGCCAGTGTTCAACCATGTTGACTTTACAGTACTGGAATTAATCCATCTGCATTGCAGCTCGGTGAAATCATTTCCAGCCCGTAGCGGCTCCGGGGCTGACTTCATCCTCGGAGCCCCAGATGCAGAGCCCTCGGAGTCGGGGGAATTACGGAGAGGACCGAAAGGCTGTTCTCTGCGGAGGGTGACAGCTGTCTGTCTTCATGGAGAGGGGAAGGCGGTGGCAAATTTGTCTTAGGGGTGATCTGGACCCCACAGCTCCACAAAGCTTTTTCGGTGGCCCTGCACAGCGTTACGCTCATCTGCTCCCCATCGCCGCGCTTCCCGCGGGGCTGGAGACAGGGGGATTTGCTGCTTTGCTCGCCCTCGATGAGATTATTCAATTTTAAACCCCATAAAAGTCCCCGGTAATCTTAGCGTGACCGCGGGTTATCCAGGGTGCAAATTCAGCCCGATGCTATCGGCCGTATCAAGTGCTTCCTTGGAAAGGTGCTGTGCAAGCACGGGGGCTTTCCCCGCTGCAATAAGTCCCAGCTGCCGTCACGGCGGCAAGCTTTTTTATCTCTTAGAAATAGACGCTCTGGATATTTCTGTGCTATTCCCACCAGAAAAAAAATGCAAGCCGGGGGATGCCCTGGCTGCGAGTGCCCTCCCAGGAGCTCATCCCAGCTCACGGAGCATCTCTCTCATCTTGGAGAAGCTGAGAAAAGGAGAAATCCCTCCAGCTCTACACAAGCAACCCGCTGCCCACCCCTGTTTCACTTCCTTCGCCTTCGTCCTGCACTTTTTTATTAACATTTTCTCGGTAAAAATGCTGTCACCTTTTTCTTGGTAGTTGATACAGAGATAAGGAGCTTTCTGTGAAAATAAGAAGCTTCTGCAAAGTGAACAACACAACAAACCCCCTGATTTTGGTGGGATTTCTTTAATCAAATAAAATCAAACCCCCACAGGGATGGATTCTGACTTGTGGGGAAGGCAGTTGAAATCCCCAAGCTCTTCCTTGAGCCGTNGGGGGGGGGGGGGGTGATGCCCCAGGGACCTCCAAGAGCTTCCATCACTGGGACTTGTCCAGCAAGAGGGTCCCCAAGTCAGGCAGGTCCTCACCGAAGCCTGGAGCACTGCTCGTGCCTCTACAGTGACGGGAAATTAATGGAAATTCATCGATGCTCAGCTTCCTGAGGAGCTTCCTGAGGTGTTTAAACTCTCTGTGAAAGCAGGATTTAAGAACATATCTAAAGGTAAAGGGCTTATAAAAGCGAGAGGGCTCTGGCGGGGCACGGGCAGGGGATGTCACCTTCGTCAGGCTGTCTGGAAGGCTGTGGGGATTTGGAAAAGTACAAAACGTGAGTATATCCGAAAGGATTTATCAATCCTTGTGTTCCTGCTGGGCTTTTTGCTGTCTTACCTAACCCCTCTCATGTAATTTAATTAAGTTTGTTTAATTTATTTTTTAAAAAAATGCATGTGGGACTAGTAAACTTAATTAAAAAGAAACATTGTTAAGCAGCCTGATACAGCTATAATTTGATTTAAAGTACTGGATGATACCAACAGTATAAATGTAAACCGATATGCATTTTTTTTAAAGAGAGATCTAAATGGAATTTAAAATGCTTCTTCGTTTGCAGCGGGCTTTTTGAGCTGGGGTTAATTGCGAAGTCTTTCTTCCTCCTCTTCTGTTGCTGTAGGGCTTTTTTCAAGTGGGGTAAGAAATATTTCATCCTCAAACAAATTACTGCTGGATCATTTGTCCTTTGTGTTCCGCACACGAGCCAGGTTTCGATACCTTTGTTCATATAACACAAAATCCTGACTGCCCAGCAATCAGTACCAGAGATCCCGTTGATTCCAAAGGCACCGGGACATTAGGGATAATTTAGATTTGTTTCTGGATTTGTTTTTGGTTTTGTATTTCAGAGGAGAAGCTTCCACCCAGCACGAGCCAAAGAGGTAGAAGTTATCCTCAGAACTTGTTTCTAATGCTTTTATAAATGTATTCCATGCAACACCATATGATATAGCACGTAGTGTTGCATGATGAGCCTTGGATTCACGTCTTTTTCTGATGCTTTTTGCTATTTAAATCTAAGTCCACCCCCTTGCGCTCAGCAGCCTGCAGAAACAGACGCTGGACGCAGAGGATGCTCCAGTCAATTTGTGCATCCCACACCGTAAATCCCAGATATCCCGTATTGGCCTGACCAAATCCTTCTGAAATCTCCCTGCTGTGCACCGGACAGGGATTCACGATCTAAGAGAGAGAAAATCCTTAGGAAGTCGGAAAACTGTCCCCAGGGTCACGGCAGGCAGGGCCAGGGTCGGGTACCAGTTTCCTTTGCTGCCTCTAAACCTGCACCGAAGGATGGAGCCGGGTGTAAGGGCTGATGCAGAACGACACCGACCTTCCTGCCCACCCATCAGCCATCTGCAAAACTATTTGCTAATTCAATATGAGAGTAAAAAGGCTTTTATTTTTATTTTTTTCCCAGCAGCAAGGTTATTTTGTATGAGTTGCTGGTTTTAATCTTTTCTCTGAATTATTTGCAGAAACATTCACGACAGGAGAGGAGGCAGTTGAATGATGGGAACCACAACTTTACCTTCAGAGCGAAGGGAAACCCCCTCCCTTAATGACACGTAATTACTGAAACTGGTAATTGGCTTTGCCATCCGCATCTTTCCGGAAGTGGACAAATCTCCTGGTGCAAGGGTTGCACCAGTGCAAGTTTTGCACAAACTGCAACCAGAGCTGAACCGACCAAAAGCAAATAATTGAACAAATGATAAATATTGGGACTATCACTAAGTATATTTTGCTGTTTGTTTTCATAAGCTGTGGATGTAACTGTTCTGATGGCAGGAGGCAGTGGACTCACAGGCAGATTTAATTCAATTCCACTTATTTTAATTTAAAAAATGAATACATATAAAAATCTTAATTTAAAAGATTCCAGTCACTATTATTTTTCCTTGGATTTTTTTTTTTTTGCCAGCTTCTTTTGCCTTTAATAATAAATAACAATAGTTTTTTCCCCTCCTTGCTTTTAAACCTCCAGCAGGAGAGAGGAAGGACCTGGCCGACAGACACAGAGGAAAAGCCGAGCTGCAAGAGAAGGGAAACAAACCGCTGAAAGTAAAAAATACCATTTTCCTTCAACCACACGGGATAGAAGAGATCCGAGACCCAATTGCAGGCACAGAAGCCAAGCCAGAAAGCGTTACAGGTTTTTAGTTGAACTTTCTTCCTTTAAACTTAAAACTTTATGTAACTTTATGACGGAGAAACTGTCCGAGAGCTCCCTGCAGCAGCTTTGGCTCCTCCACGTGCAAAATCCCAGCGTGCGGTTTGCAGGCTTCCCAGTAGTAGAAGGTATTTAAGATTATTTGTTGAATGTAGTGCTCAATAAATTAAGGCTTTTCTTTTTGTCTCGGAAATTACTCTCAATGTGCTCTTGATTTTTGTGAAAGTAAACAAACGGAGATAGTTTTCAAACTAAGGTTTGTTCGCACATACAATAACTGCCAGAAATTTGCAGGCTGGTTTGCGAGAGCAGCCGCCTTCCCTGGAACAGGCAATAAACCCCACGGCCCCACAGCCGAGCCCGGAGACCGAGTCACAGGTCTCATACCCCCTTTTTTATCATTAAACTCCATTTGTCAGGCATGGAGGCAAGATCTTTTAGTATCAATTTTTGACTAATTCTCCTATTTGCATTTTATTGTTGATATAAATTATGGGGAGAAAAATCCCAGTGCTGTCTTTTGAGTATTTATTCCCTACTGTTTGGTGGAGTACAGATTCTCTCCGTATCTCATGGCTATATCCTGCGTTAGAACAATTAGGACATAACATGTTTTTCAGTCCTCTTACCTCCAAACTCCAGCTGCCCGGACAGAGTAATACAAACCACATTGAGCCGGGCCAGGCAGTGCCACGGCGGGGATGTCTGCGCGTCTGCAAGCGGCCTCAAAGCTGGGGCTGGTCTTTCAGACGGGGAAACGATCTCTGCGAGGCAACTGGGATTCATCATCTACAGCTAATTGAGCCCTGGTGAGCAGGAGGGTTCCCGGCTGCCGGCTCTCTCCGTTAAGGCAGAGAGTGCTGGCAGCATTTCCCGATCCCATCTCCGGGCGGGATGCTCCTGCTCTGAGCATCGCTCGCCCCCGAGATGCTCGGAGGGTGGCAGTGGCTCTGGTGCAGCTCCCCGCCGGTCCCCAAGCGCTGGGTAGTGCCAGGTGAGCGATGCCGACAACACCCATCATCAAAGTACATTAAATAAAAGACTTTGGAGTCCTTCCCTGCCCTCCGACGGCAAAGCGGTGCTGCAACCGGAGCTTCCCCAGCTCCTCAGCGGTTCACTGAATTTGCCATTTCTGAGGATGTGCAGAGCAGAAGCATTTGGTATCATCAGCTTCATTGTGATTTTCAAGGAACTGGATTAATTCTGTTATATATGGAAGTGCTTTAAGTGTGTGGAATGTGGGACAATAAAAACGAGCAGACGCACGAGCATAGGCAGAAATCCAGAAAAAAAGTATAGTCCATCTCTCTACAGCTTGGAGAAACTCCCCTGCCCTTACACATGCTGTTTGCTACGGGGTCCGTTGGTCCAGGAGGAAGGGAAGGTGGAGGGAAGAATGAAGTCAAAGCACTTGGGAGCCCATGAGGTGACCCCCGAGGTGCTGTGGCTTTGGGCTGGCACTGGACCATCTCCTGTGGTCGTTGGCTCTGGGGAACCTCTGTGGGGCTTCGGCACTCTGGCAAAAACAGGAGAAGTTTCAATCCCACTCATCGTCAGCGGCACAGGCCATGGTTTGTGTTCTGGGGTAAGATGCATTTTTCAATGGGTTTTTTTTTTCAACCCAAAATACTTTTCCTGGCAGTGCAGGAGCCATCCAACCTTTCCCTTTGGTGGCACTGCTGTAGGAGAAGCAAGACCTGTCTCTTGGTTTAGTGCCATGCTGAGTGCTAAACCTTCAAATATGGGATTGCTAATGAATTACCAATTATATTTCAATGTTAAATGTCCACCAAGCTCCTCACAGTGCACTTCTGCAGATGGAGGGGCTATTTACTCCAGTAACTAATGGGCACAGACAGACTTGAGCAGCTCTGAAAGGTAATATCACCCCCAAACACAACCAGATGTGCAAAAAATACACAACTTTTTGATGGGTAAAACTTGCTGCAGATCCAAAATCAGACTCAGCTGCTAGTTCCAGGTCTTGAGGGTTAGGAAGAGGCAAATTTTTTGTGCGTGAGCTATAATCATAACTCAGCCTTCTGGCCAAGACTGGCAGGGCAGAGCATTAATGAAGGCAGATGCTCCAGATCAAGGGCCTGATTCGAATTCCCAGAGCCACGGTGCTGGTTCTGAGGATTTCAGGGCTCTACCAGTGTCCCTTCTGACAGCTGACAAGGGTTTTCAGGGATATTATCTCCATACTCCTAATTTTAAATTTGCAGTATATCTAAAAAAAGAAAAAAATACCCATGGAAAGGAGCTGAGGTCAATGTATTGCACATAACAAGGAAATCTATTATGTCCCCCCCCAGATCTTCCCATTCTGCAGGGTGGGCTCCAACCAAGGATGGAAAAACTCTTTGCAGATGACAGTAACCCTGGCTGGAGTGGAGGATTTTACATTTCAGATAGGGGTATCTTTCCTCTACCACCTACACACTTGACTTGCTTTGGTCCTGGAGACTGGTCCTGAAGACCTGAAAAAGAAAACTATCACTGGTAAGAACCAGTCCATGTCCATGATGGCTCTGGTGAACCCCAAGAGTGTGCGTGGAGTTGGGACAGAGCAAGTTGATGGAGAAACGCCATGGGGATGGTGCTGGGTGAGGTGGCAGACACCACAGAAGGGCTCGGGCAGCCCAACCGTGGGATGGAGCACCAAGAGTTGGGGAGGGGATGCTCCTTGCAAGCCAAGAGCCCTGTTCCCCACTGAAAGCCAACAGATGCTTGGCTAGAGCCAGCTCCACCCCGAGCCACAGCTCTCCCATGCCTTCCCCATCTCACCTTGTTTTTACATTACTTCAGGACAGAGCTTGTTTTCCAGCGGAAATCACCTGCTAATGTTGCTGGGATTTGAATTTATGGCCACGGGAGGTGTTGAGCCACGAGGCCAGATGGTTATTTGCTAATTTTGATGGTTTGGAGTGGTTTTTGGGTCTCAACAGAGCTGTCCGCATTTGCAAACAAGAGAAAGCCATAGGTTGAACTGTTTCATATATTAAATGATTGCATGGGTTTCTTCATCCCTTATTGAAAAAGATCATTTGATTTTTGGCTGTATAATTTACAGTCCGCAGCCTGTGACCCAGCGCAGCCGGAAGGAAACTTTGGAAAGGGAGATAATGCTGTGGAGACAGATTTTCCTCTTCTCTGAGCTGAAATTCCTCCTGAAGCTTGTTGACCAGTTCAGCTAACGCTGATTTTCTTCTGCTCCAGCCACACTAGCCATAGACAGACATCTTTGACAGACTTTATATAGCAATTACATGCACATTAACATGCACGGATTGCAACTACTTATTTTGCACAGCTCAGTGCTATTGGGTGGCAAGTCATTCACATTTATTTATTACTTTAAAATTAAAACCAGAAAATAATATCCATCATCCCTAAGGGGATACTTGAAAAAGCAGTTTCACCCAGCTTTGCATGGAGAGTTCATGCGGTTTTAATTTCAAATACAAAGAATATATAGCTTGGTTTGGGGGGTGACATCACCCTCCTTAGAAAATTTCATGTGATTCTTTCCCTTGTTTTTAAAGCTATTATTTTACATATCTGCCGACAGATATTTGTATTGGCAGATCTTATGAAATATTAAGATTGTATCTTTTCTGTTTAATTTCAAATGTCGCTTCCTAACCAAAGTGCAAGCTAACAACTCAAAACCGTATCGGTGATTTGAGGATGAGTGAAAGCTTCCTTGCAAAGCTTTTGATTTATTGTCCTTCTCCCGGAGCTCATCACCCCTTCCGAGCTTTTATTCGCATCCCGCTTTATTTGCATTTACAGCAATAATTACCTGCAATAACCAAGGATAAAATAGCAAAATAAAGCTGAGTTTCTCCACAGCTGGTCGGTCTCTTCCAGGTGTGGGCTTGGTTTGAGGTCAGAGCTTGCGTTTTTCTTTCCAGGCAGGGAGGGAAAAGTCTCAGATCTGTGTTAGGGTTGACTCCTCCAGCAAAGCGCTGGTGGCGCAGGGACGGCGACAGTGGAAAGAAATCAGTCAAACCGTTGGGAAAGCACCCTGCCCCAGAATTCATGGGACTGGGGATAAATCATCACATCTATTCAGACCCACTTCTCTAAGCCCAGTGAAGTGGGGAGCAAAGCTTACTGCAGGCATCAGGAATTGGTGAGATAGAAGAACAAACCCCAGTAACCTCCAATTTCTGTATGAATGTCCCTGACAGGACTCATTTTCTAAGCCACCCTCCAGAGCAGGCTCTTGGCCAGACAGTGAAAGGCACCTCCTGGCACCCGGGGACTCCCCACCGTCCCCATCCTGGCCTGGTGTCACAGACTTTGCCAGCCATGGGGCATCGCTCCCTTACAGGGTGAGCCCCAGGGCCACCCAGACACAGCCCTCATGGGGTTTTTGGCAGCCGGTACACGGGCAGGTGGGCTTGGGATGCTGCTGGGGCAAGGATGGTAAGGGAGAGACAGCTATTGCAGCCTGATAAAGGAGGTGGAATATTGACCCTGACGGTGATGACCATTCATTCAGGTGGGCTTTGCAAGCCCGACTCTGTGTGGGACACATGTTGGTTCCGTGGACCCTCATCCTCCCTGGTCCCAAATCTCAGCCATCACTGAGACTTTGGCCCATTTTCGCTTTCGGAGCAGACAATGTGATCAAGGCCACCAAAGAACCTTCCCTGTATGCACCCGTATCAAGGAGATGTCTCAAGGTATTCAGTTACCATTTAAAGGGAAGAAAAACACAATACAGGCTGTATTTTGTACAAATAACACCACCTTCCTCTTTAAAAAGGCATTTTGCCCTCAGATTCCTGCCTGTGAAAGGGCTCGCTGCTGGTAAGGCTCTGTTTGAGGCTCCCAAGACCCGGAGATGCTCCATGGCCAGACCCTGCCTGGCCCCAGCGCTGAGGGGGGAGCGCAGGAAACACAACCCCAGGTCTGTCCAGCTTCGCTCCTGCCCGGGAATATAGAATAACTCAATATCAGCTTCCCCATAACTATTTTTAATTTCACTTCTCCTGTGTGGTTTCCCTCGGCAACTAAACCGAGAACTTTGGCTTTTCACTCCCGCCGGTGAGAAGAGCAGGGGTGGCTCTGGGGACAGGGGGTCCTGCAGCTCGCAGGGCTCACACAGGGTCACCCTCTCTTCCCCTGGAACTCTTCCCTGTGGTAAAGCTGGATGGCATATGTTTTGGTGCCATTCTAAAGGTTTTCTGCTTCATCCGTGTGGTTAATTTTGCTCTCTCTAAATCCCCTATTATTACACATTCTTTAAGTATTTTCTTTAAGTATTATGAGAAAAGTTCAACACGGCAGGAATTTTCCCCTTTCCTTAGAGGGGGGAAGGGGACATGTCTTGGTCTTATTTCTCCACTCTGGAGAAGTCGTGATGAAGAAAAGGTGGTAGGAAAGCTGCTCAGGGGGTCGGCCAGGCTGGCGGGGCTTTGAGAGGTGGAGGTGGTTGAAGAAGGGGTGAAGCATCTTCTCCTCGCTCTCGCTCTTCACAAACAACCACCAGCCAGAATCCAGGAGCTGGGCTAGGAAAAGTGACTTTAAACATGTTCCCCACATCTCAGAGCCAAGAAACCTTGCTTTTCCAGAAAACATATCAGGGTTGCAGTGAGATACCTGACAGAAGCCCCCATTATGCAGCCCCAGTCGTGTTGGAGGTACCAGGGTATGTAACTGCAGCCAGAGATGCTGGATAAAAGTTCTTGTGGTGGCTTGTCACATCTTGGTACTGGAGATAAGCATGGTTATCTCATCCTTACCCCACCAGCAAGTGGACATCACTGACCCTTCCTTGATTTCCCTGGCTGCAGTGGGGAACACCACCAAGCCCTTCCCTCATCAAGCAGTGACCCGAGTCCCCCAGACTGAATTAACTCTCCCCAAATGCTGTATATATTGTTTTTACTTCACTAAATCATTTCCTTAAAGTTTAATCCTATTCCCTGTGCAGCCTTTTTAGGGGGCTTATGTATAAAATAACACAACAGAGATTTATTTCAATATATCTTTAACTAATGCAGCGCACGTGGCAGCGAAGAACCTCTTTAGGAGGTCAACCAAGGGAGAGAGTTCAGCATCAGCTGTCCACCGCTGTAAGCTGGCCGTTTCTTCCCCAGATTTGACATTTTTGCCATGAAATTAATTCGGGGTGTTCCTGAGAGCAAGGAGGGGCTGAACCGTGGCATCACCTCCTGCTTCGGAGATCGCGGCGTCAGCACGGAGAGTCTGCAGCCCCAGGGGGGTGCAATCGCACTGCACTTGGGCAGAAGAGCAGAGGTTTCTCAAAGTTCATTATGGGGAAAATAAGACGGAGAATGAAATTAAAGCTTTGCTGTGGGACTGGACATTTGAGAATGGAAGGGAAAACAATCTCCCAAGCACTTTTATAAGCTACTACGGGTGTTTCCTGCCAAGATTCACTTAGGCTTCGGGAGTTTCTGCTTAAAAGGTTGTATTTTAGAAAAAGAAATATTTGTTAATCCGTTAATAACTAATGAGTTATTAATTCATATGGAGTGGCAGTTGCGTTTACAAAAATTAAAGTCGAATAGTGCAAATTTCACTTCCTGTAGAACCCGAACCGGCGCTCCTTCAGCCCACAGAAGGGTTTTTCAGCTGACTCTCACGTCCGCTCCGGTCGCAGCCTGTGTATTAGCCAGAGCATTTAGAAACTGGTTTATTATGGCTTTAACGTGGTCCCCTGACAAACTTCTATCTCTTCCCTGTGTTGACCGTGACAGCTCTTTGCAGCACACTGTACCCCAGTTTTGTAGCACACTGGACCATCCGTCTTTTGGAGGTTTTTTCCCAAGAAAATTACATTATTTGCACATTTGAATATTAGATATTAGCTTGCATTTCTTCAGTGTCAGGTTTAGCCCTATTGGATTTGAGGCAGCACATTCATTTATATTTGCAACACGACAAGCAAATAGGCTGAGATGTGAAAAAAAGAGATTATTTATTTATTAGTGGCAGTGGGGTCGGGAAACCGAGAAAGTGCAAACCGGACTGTGAGTGTTGGAATAAAAAGTTAGTAGCGCATGCAAATATGGTTAAATCAAACCTAAACCACATTTTTACAGGAGAGGAAGGATTTTGAAAGGGTGGATGTGATTGGTGCCACCAAGGTGAGGAGGGGAGGGCACACGTGGGCAAGGGACTGGCCTGGGCAGCTTTGCTGGCTCCGGCTGCGTCTCTGCGAGAGAAGCGGAGTTAACATCACCCGAAATGATTGCTCAGAGGTCAGACCACGTTACATCCACCCAGCGGGGAAAAGAGAGGCACCCACACCCATTTGTAGCCTTGAGTACGCCCCGTCTAATTAAACACTGGTGAGCAATCACCGAGGCTGTGTTTAATGATACACGAGGATGCAGTGCTGCACCTCTCTGACCAGAAACTGCAGGTTTGGAAAGCATTTTTTGTCTTCCCAAATGCTAAAAAAATAAACAAGGATATTTTCTTGCTAACAACTTGTGAAGCAGAGAATAAGCAATCCTTCGAGTTTTTCTGCTACAACTGAAAATGTCCTAGCACCAAATTTATAATTGCAGCTTTATATAAATCCATGACATATCAGGTGGAGATAGAAATGATAAAAGTATTAGATGCGTGATTGAGTGCAGGTGATATTAAAATAGTACCCCCTAAGCCATAAGTCAGGTTTTGTTTGCTTTGGGGTTTTGTTTTGTTTTGTTTCGTTTTAATAAATACAAAGTAAATCTTGGCAAAGCGGAGCTCAGCTTGAACGCAATAAAATCTCCTGAAGTCTGCCCCTAAAGTGGTCAGGAAAGTCTGTGTTTGGAATTTACCTGTGTGCTTTAACAGATTAATGGACAGTATTAAAAGATCATTTTCAAGTTAAGCAAACATTTCTGGCATATTGTATAACACTTGCTTTAAAATTAAGTTAGTTATTCTGAACTTCATGCCAAATGATTATTTGCTCCATTTTCTGATGACGCTAATATGTGACATACCATCACATAATTCGGTAAAGACAATAAGATTACAAAGCTCAAGAAGGGTCTGAGTCAGTCTTTGACAGATTAAAGCTCTCCAAGTCCCCTGAAAACCCTTCTCTGACATATTAGTTTGACCTAAACCCTCAAAATGTTCCTGATTATATCATCTCAATTGGGCTTTATTTTTGTTTTATTTTTCATTGTAGGAAATTAAAAAGGGTTGGTTGATCCCTGGCCAAGTTCTTGAAATGTGTTGCAATGCTAAGGAAATAAAAGATTACTCGAAATACTTTTTAATAATATGTCATGTCAGCAGAGATAAAGGTTCACACTTCATGCCCTCAGCTGGCTTCCATCAGGGCTGGGGAGCCCGGTGTCAGTCCCGGCCGGGCTCCGGGAAGGACCCACGGTTCACCTTGCTTTTAAATCATGAGCTTATGCTCTTATAATTATGAACATGTTTATGAACTTTGTTTCATTTCTTCTTTGTAAGAAGAAATAAAGATCCGCACAGGGGGAGCTGGCCCTGTCTGGGGTGAGGGCAGAGCGAGATAACCCCCCAGAGACTCTTCACAGCCCCGTTCTCTGTCCATTTCTTGCCCCAATGGATGGAGATGGCATCTGAGATAACGTCCCAGAAGAGCCCTCCGATGCGGCTCAGACACTTGTCCCACGGAGGTGTCGGGTGGGTGCATCCAAACACGCCTTGTAGGAAGGAAAGCCATGTCAGAAGGGTTTGGGGCTTCGCAGGGCCACCACTGATGGACATCAGTGGAAGGGTGGAGTAACACAGGAACAAAACCAACCTATAGTTCAGATTTTGATACAACATAGCAGGTCTCTGGATTTTGAGACACCTCGTGAAGGAAGATTAAGTATCATTATCCTCAATAAAAGTTAAATCAAAAGCTAACTAGCATCAGCCTCTCTGAAGGCCACGTTAGGAGATGCCAGCACTCCTTGCAGGATGGGGGCTAGCTCCTCTCCGGCGGAACCCCAGGCACACGCAGCTCTGCAAAAGCCTGGGGAAGCAAATGCAAGAAACACCCATCTATAAACGCGTTTTACAGCTCATGGGCATCCGTCCCAGCTGCTGTTATAAACGGCCTTGGTAGATTTCCACCAGGAGCTCAGCTGGATCTTTCAGAGCCCCGTTTGCAGACAGAGAGGCTAACTTTCTGCTCTTGCATCAGGCTGCAGGCATGGACCGAACTGGAGCTGGCACTGGGACCATGTGCCCAGAGGAAATTCAGCATCCAGGAAAGCAGGCAGCTCCCAACCAGGTACCCCGGGCTGGATGTCGAGCTCCGACCTTCAGCACCTGTATCTGCACCCCGTCACTGCCTCCAAGGCCTTTTCCTCGGACAAACTCCTGTCCCAGCGAGATATGCCAGGAATTTGGTGTACAGAAGTGTGTAAAAAAAAAAGGCATATGTGGTTATAATTGTGTATAAATGGGTATAAATGGGTATAAATGTGTATAAATGTGTATAAATGTATAAATGAGTGCAACGCCCACCATAAGCTGAGCAGGGAGCATCCTTGGAATGGGGATTCGAGGACACCAGCATGAGTCCGGGATGTTTAAAACATGCGTTTGTCCAGAGTTCTGCCAGCGAGCAGCTGTCTGATGTTTGGTTTTGGTTGTCTCCACAAAGACAAGGCAGTTTTCACTCCGCTGCCAACCCAAGGCTTGGAAGGAATGTGTGCGCCGGGGCGCAGACCCTAACAAACAGGGCAAGAAATCCTGAAAAGCGAAACATTTTGAATAAACCAGGGCATCCCCTGGGGCTCCGAGAGGGCTTGCAAGTGGGACACGGAGCGCTGCACCCCATCCCCTGCCCACCCCGAAGCCGGAGCTCCCTGCGGCACCCCCCGCACCGCACTCTCCCCCCCTCAACGTGCTTTCTCAGCTGGCCTGTGAATTTTATCCCTTTCCACATTTTTTTCCCGTTAAGGCTCATCTATCCCGCTGACCTCCCCGGTGCAGGAAGAGGCGGCGGGGCGAGGGGTGCGTAGGGAGGGGACGGACGAGGGAGGCAGACACACACCCGCCCTGCTCAGCATCAACACCAGCGTCTGCCCCCCCTAAAAAAAAAGGCGGAATCCCCTTTG
>VXAK01006356.1:147018-181896 GCA_013399435.1 Arenaria interpres | reverse complement strand
AACAGGTAAGGGCCGGGGCCGCCCCGCCGCCCGCCCCGTCGCGTCCGCCGGCCCCGCCGCCGCGCTCAGCCCCGTCTCGCCCCGCAGGGGGGTCCTGGACGGGCTCCTGGAGACCTACCCGTGGAGACCCCCCCTCGCCCTGGACTTTAAGGCTTTCGGCGCAGACAGCCAGGGTAAGTCCCGTTTTCTGCCTTTTTCCTTTCCCCGCCTCTCCCCGCGGCCTCGGGGCTGCGCAGCGGCCGAACGCCCGCAGGTCCCCGCGGAGGCGCGGCGGGGGGGTCTTAAGCCATTAAGACAAGGACGCGGGGCCAGAAAACGAACCGGCGGCCAACGGAACGTTTTGGGGCGCCAATTCCACGCGTTTTCGGCAAAAGCATCCCTTAAAACCGATTTAAGGAGCAGAGGAGTCGCCCCGGGAAGAGATGGGTAACGGCGGGGGCTGCCTTCGTCGCCTGGCAGAAATCACAATTAGATGCGCAGGAAAAAAAAAGAAAAAAAAAAAATCTGAGAACGCAGGAGGCTAATTTAGAGCCGGGTTGTTACGGCTTTGATCCTCTTACTCTAATTGTTTCCAACCCTTTCGAGAATTTTAGCTAAAAAGGTGGTAATAGTGACCGCCGGTGTCTTCTGCAGCCGGCTGCTTCTCTGCGAACAAACGCATTATTCAACAGAAAATAAAATTATCTGCTATTTAGGGTGAAGCGGACCCACAGCCCATTAACTTCTGAGAAATGCAGGGAAGAGGGAGAAGTTTTTCAGGGAAAACGATCTCCCTCCGCCCGACGAGCGCACATCGGTCTCTTCCAGCCCTTTTCCAGAAAAACGGCTTTTGGAAATAGTATTTGAAAACTGATTATTCACAAGGCTGAAGGAAAAAAAAAACTAACCGAGCATTTGTACGCTGGAGCACTCCAGTTTGGGTTTAAAGTCATCAGTTTAACTCTCGTTTATGTTAGGAACTTTTCAAAGATATTTGTATCAAGGCGCACCGAATCGTTCCCGTCTCTTCAGGGAAATACTGGAAAAAATCAGAGCGAGAATCCCTGCTGTACAGGCGTAGAAATAGGGAGGCATAAAAACTCAAACTCGGGAGAAATTAAGAGGTTTACTGGGTTGTAAAGAGAACTAGAGTTTTTTAACTACTTTTTTTAGTTACTATTTAGAAAATACCTTATGCAATAAGCCCCTTTTGAACCCATTTTGCAGACTGCGATGCAGTGCCAGGGAGCTGGTAGACGAGAGAACAGCAATTGCAACGATTATTGTAGAGATGCTAAAATGCTAGGGATTCCTGGGATAATTTTTCTTTTTTCTTTTTTTTTTTTTTGCTATTCTTAGTGTAATTGTTACTTTTCTTCACAGTCAATTCTCATGCAAATATAACAAAATCTCCAACTCCACTACTAGTAAAACTGTATTTCTGAAGAAGAGCTGAAAAATAGAAATTAGCAGAAGGTAATTTAAAAGCAAGCAGGAACACTATGCTGAAGAAAGAAATGACACTAAACTTGGGATTTTTAAGCCTAATAGAAACGGCAGAAAGAATCTGCTCTTTGAGCTGCTCGGTCCTCCCCGCTGTCGTCCCTGTTCCCAAACTTTGGGAATTTGTGTGATATTATTTCTTGGGATACCCTGAAGCAAATACTAATGCTGCTTTGCTCTGCTGCAGCCGGCTGCATAGGGATGCGTTTGCTGCCTCCCACTCACAAATATTGGCTCAATCGCATCGTTTTACGTGACCAAAAGTCCCTGAGCCCTGGGAGGATGTCAGGATGAGTACGGCTGGAGAGGACCTGATCCCTGCCCTGCTCCTGCTGGTGTCAGTACTGAAACAGCCGCTGACAGCAGCGGGGAAGGGTGAGACCTTCACGCCCTGAAACATTCCCGGATTATTGCAAATAGGTGCCTCCTGCCCGTTATCCAACCCGTAGGGCACTCTGCTTGTTGGGAGTTTCCAAAATTAATCTCCACCGTGTCCAAAATCTTCTTGTTTTTTTAAGGTTTGATATATGAGCGGGTACGACGTGGTCGTGCAGTGGATTCTGTGTTGTGGGTTGTATGTAAAGCCTACCCAGATCCCGTCAAGACAGTACATTGATTGGGATTAAATTTGAATAGATAAAAACATAGAGCAAAAATGGATCCACATCCCCTTCCTTCCGTTTCCAGTGACTTTGGTAAGAAATGAAAATAAGGGCTGGGGGGAGGGGACCTCTGGAAGAATGTGGTAATGAATGTGCAGTAGAGACGTACAGCTCTTAAATGGCATTAGATGAAACCAGCATCTCTTTAGCACCAGGGCCGGCCACTCCAGAGCACCATCCCCGCTCCAGAGCACCATCCCCACTCCAGAGCACCGTCCCCACTCCAGAGCACTGTCCCCACTCCAGAGCACCATCCCTGTGCCAGAGCAGCCGCTGCCTCCTCAGTTCCTGCCCTTGGTGTTGCACGGTGACGTTGTGCACCAGTGGCCTCGGCAGCCCTCGCGCGTGTGAAGCGAGCCCGGGCCGCTTTTCTACCACATCATGAAAGCCTTCATCGATTCCTTTCAGAAAGGAGGATGTTCAAATGATTTCAAGTCTCCGGAGACACCTATGGTATCCAAGGGATAATAATAAATTGCACGGGAAGCCGAGTGAAATTAGTCAATTCCTGTGAGCAGGGAGGTACAAAATAATTCTTCATCAGGCTGAATAAGGTTTTTTTTTGTTTTTATATACAAAGGGGAAAAGCTGCCTGTAATTTCAAATGAAAAATAAGGGAACTAAAATAGCAGTGGGGTGGGTATAACAGGAGAAGGTTATCGGTTGCGTAGCGAGGCAGAGACCCAGCAGGTACCTCTATGCGTGGAGCTGAAGCTCGTTGTCCAGGTGAAATGAATGGGATTAGACAAGTGTGATTATTCTTCTCAGGCAAGTGCCAAGTAACAACAACAAATAATTTATGGACAGATCTTCCCATTTTCCAGGAGCTGATTTTTGGAGCGAGTTTGTGCTTGGATGGACACCGGCAGCAGGGAGATGCGGAGCGGGAGCAGGAGTCCTCCAAAGGGTTCCTCGGCTGTGAACAGCAGCTAGCCCAGCTTGGATGATTTCTGTTTTCATTTTCAGGTGGGAGCTCCAGTTCTTCACCAGTGACCTCCAGTGGCGGGACGCCCTCCCCTCTCAACCCCCTGCTCTCTCCATCGTGCTCACCTCCTACGTTTCACTTGTCAGCGAGCAACATCGGCGTGTCGTGCCCCGAGACCTACCTACACAACCTCAACGTGCCCCTCTACTACAAGATCTGTCCCACGAGCTTCTTAAGACAGCAGTCTCTCATCTTTCCAAGCCACGAAAAACTGGGGGGCACCAACCCACCTCTTGTACCCCACTTCATGGTGGACATGCCAAAACTCTCTTCCCTCGGCATAACAAATCTGAAGAATGCTAAAGCTGAAGACTTAAATGGGCAATGTCTACAAGTACCCAATTCTGCTAGTCAAATGCTGTATGGATTACATGCATCTGGAAACATTTTCCCATCAAGTCCCATTGCTCGGGAAGCACTTAATTGTTCTTTACATCCTCCATATGGCTTGTATGGTTATAACTTCTCTGTGCCATCTAGACTGATGAATGCAGCAAGCCATTTCAAAGTGAGTGACAGCATTCCGGCTTCTTTGAGAGATGGCAGATGTAATCACTCTAACTGGCACCCGACGATTAACCATTGCCTTTAGTGGAATTATATAATATTTCTAAGCATTGATATGTAAAGCAAGCCTTTCCTTCCTCCGTACCCAAGGGCTTGCTAGTTATTGACTATGAAAAACTGCCTGGTACAGGAGTGGTATGTCTAAGCATTTAACTTTTTGGGGTTTTTTTTGTGGGCAAATGTGCTGTGTTGTTGGGAGGGTGGAGGATCTGGGAGCGTGGAGGGTCTGAGGTGATCCCCAGCAAGGTGATACTTTTTTGGTGATATTTATGTCCTGGTTGTAGGTTAAGACCAAACTGTACAGTCACTTTTTTTCATATTTGCACTCTCAAGTGGGAACATAGACATATAGATTTCTACAAATATGTTTTCCTGAAGCTTTCTATCTAGCTTGCCTTTAGTTAGCTCAAAGCCCTGGTGAGCTACTGCTCACTCTACCTGAGTTTTTCCACTTATTTCAAAGGGACTATTTGATACCTTGAATCAGCAAAGGAGTCATATTTGGTCAAGTGCTCGAGCATGTTCTCAAGTTCCCTCGGCTTTATCGGGTCTGAATGAATGACATGAAAGTGCCCTGTTGCTCCAGGACCCTGCTGACTCTGTTATCAGAGTTGGGACATAAATTCAAGTATCTGCCGCCGGGGTAAGGAAAGACAGGATAAAAGATGGATGTGTTCCTACCTGGCGGAGATGAGACAGTAGACCTGATGCAGGGGTGCCTCAAGAGCCTCCCTCTCCATGCTCCTGCTCCGGAGATCTCCAGGATGTGGTAGTGCAGGGTGGCACCAGCATTGACAACATGTTGGGAAGGAACAGAGGACGGGTGGACACACATCTCTCCCAGGGCAAGCTGGATCCATGCTGGGGGCATGGGCAATACATCCCAGAGAGCTGTGTGGGATGAAACACCTCTGGGAGCCCTGCAGGACACTCCTCCTACCCAGCACTTCCAGCCCCGGGAGACACCGAAGATCTACCTGGGATCACATCCACCAGCCTGTGCCCAAGGGAAGGGGTAGGGATGCTCCTGGCTCGGTCCCATGTAGAATGTAGATACTTTCTGGAGAATTACAACTCTACAGGCCCTGAAACATGAAATTTTCCATCCTGTCCAAAAGTTCTGTTTGTTTTGTTGTAACCTGTGGACATTCTTGTTATTCCTGTAAGTAATCTCTAGCTCCCAAGGGCACAATGTAACTCACAATAAATCGGGGCACGGATTTTTATTCTTTATTTGAGCGATGCTCAGTCCTTACCTGAAGCCAATTTTATTAGTCGATATACGACAGAGATTTGAAAATAATGCTTGACTGGACGCGACCACATTTTGGGATTAAGATAAGAGAACTCTGTGTTTACAAACATAACACAGCACTATACAGGGGTTAAGCGCAGGTTTAAGAATCAAAACTGGTATCAGAATCCTGGATTTATTTTTATCCATAACAGACAACAAATTAAGAACAGAATAAGCAATATCAAAAGCTGTTAAAATAACAGAAAGTCATGCTTTTACTTTCATGAGACTTTTTGCTAAAAATCAACCAGCATTGGTTTCCCTAATTTACCCGTTTTGAGTGTTCACAGAGCCCCCAGCGATACCAATATGAAGCGATGGACCACATTTGCCTTGCTACATGGTCTGTGCAACTGTAAAAAATGAAAAATCTGCTTTCTCATGCTTTTTCTTGGCAGTTTATCTCACTATTTTTATTTTAAAAGAAAAAATAAACTTTTTTTTTTCATTTGGAAGTCCTTATTTCCAAGCCATCCCTCATCATCTGCGGTGGCCAAGCTCCCGGAGGTGAGTCCACTGCAGGCGCTGGGATGGGCTCTGCAAAGCATTGCAGATCTCGGCTCCCCGTGGGCTGGGTGACCGAGTGCTGGTCCCCACATGTGGTTATGCTTCTGGGGAGCTGGAAGGCTCTTCAGATCAGCCACAGATCCGTGGGAGGATGCAGTGGGTAACTTCCAATTTTCCAAATATTTGCAGTTGCATAAGTTATTCCGGAGTTGTTGGCCATGAGCTGGTGATCCAACAGATCAGTGTCTGTCCAGAAAAAACATGACTGATAATGACTAGAATATATATTTTCAGTACAGACAATTTTACAGATATCTAAATTTGAATCGGATAAGTTCTATCTACTACAACTGAGCAAACCCTCTCTTCCACGGGACCCAACTCATTCCTACCTGGTGCATGTACCCAACTGGGCACGATATTTCCCAGAGCTGCTTGTTTATTCTTATTCTTGTTTATTATTATTATTATTACTTCGGCATGAAGCCACAAACCCACCGCTGGGGTGATACGCTCCAATGGAGATTGCTCAACTAATTCCAGTGGAATTGGGTTGGGCTTCTATGTGCCTGGCCCGGTAGGACCCCACTTTTTGCCACACTCTCTGATCACAGCCACACAGAAAACACACCCAGAGCCTGGTCCCAGCAAGGTACGTGTGACCGTGTCCCTCGGGTGCTGGCACTGACCTCCAGGAGGGATCCAGTGCTCACCAGCATGTGGGAGGCAGACGATTCTATGTAGAAATACCAATTAGCTCCGTATGAGAGATCAGCACGACACCGTCAGAGCTGGGTAATCTGCGGTTACTTTCTATTTCTTCTGCCTTTATCTCTTGATTTATCCTTCCAAATACCACTGTGACAAATAAAATAGATGTTGGTGGTTCTTTAGGAAACAAATCAGGACTCTGTCCTGATTCCCAGGTTGCCACCTCAGACCCAGCCAAGGCTCCCTGACCATCCCTGACACGGGAACATTTTCCATACCCGCAATGGTATGGATTCAGCTGAATCGCTCATACTACACCGTAGGTGTTATGAGAAAAAATGTGCTTATATGAGAAAAACTGTGCCCAAAACAGTGGACAACCTGCACGCTGCTTTCTGGGGGTGCTTTTGAAAACAGCTGCTGTTGAGAGGTGGGTGGCAGAACTCGAGAGAGTAACTCAAGATAATAAGTCATTATTTATTAAAGGTGAAACTGGGAGAATCGAGGTCAATATTTCAAGAGGGACCACGTGCCTGTAAATACAAATACGTCACATGACACTTTGTATTTCCTCCCATTAACATTATTGGAAAACCTGTGGCAATTGCAAAAGTTCACAGTTCTGTAGACTTAGACCATAATACAAACATAAACCCGGTATTATGGTGCTATTTTTAAATGAGAACAGGGAGAAAATAATCAAAGGGGTTTTGTTAAAGATTAAACTTGCTGAAAAATCTTAGCTATTAGTCATTTGACCTTTCCCAAGAAGAGTTTGAAGTTACTTGGGAATATCTGATCCCATTTATAGAACTCAGCAAATAAAACTGGCTGTACTGAGGGCGCTGCATCCACCATCGACACTGGGGCAGGGGGTGGGCTCAGTGCTCAGACACCAGGGGGTTGATTTAAAAACCAAGGGGACAAAAAAACCCCCAGTGATAACGCTTTTAATCAAAGTGCAGTTTACTATCCAGTTTCACCCAAATTTAATACATCCACTGGAGAAGGGGAAGCCGTAGAGTGAGCATGCCATGTAGCTGCTCTGATCGAAGTGCCTTGGTTTACATTCGATCTTCTGAGGTTTGGTCTGTAATTAGATGATAATTTGTATCACAATTATGCAAAACAAACGAGGATTGGATAGCAAGATAGACCAGAACAAATAAGCACCCAGAACATTTGAAATGCATCCAGTATTAAAATGATGTACATGTGTGGCTGGGGCCAGGGGGGACATGCTGTTCCAATAAAGCTGCAGAAAGGGAAAAGGCCAGTATCGGTTCCTACAAAAGTTTCAAATGCTCATGTTTACAAATTTGTATTGCACATTAATATGTAAACACACACTATTGGAAACACATGACTCTGCGACATTTACGTGTTCTTTCTTCTTAGTTTTGTGCGTCTGTTTGTCTCCCAGAATACACAAAATGCACACAAAATGTGACTTTTTGGAAATGTGGGTCAGGAAGCTAAATAAGAGTCACAGCATCCGAACCCATCATTTTAAATTCGCTCTCCAGCCCCTGGATGTATTTCGGGTACCGGGTGCAGGGGATGCATCCCCCCGACTCCTCCCAGGGTTGTGCTACAAGCACCCGACGGCTGGAGCCGCACTTTGTAGTGCCACGAGCGATACCTCATTCCTTGGCATTCACACACTGAACACAATTGATAATTTTCTTCACTGCCACGTCACCGGGAGGCACTGGAGCCATGGCAAGTGGCCACGGCATCACCCACTGCGATCACTGATGATCACCCCAGTGACCACTGCAGCAGCATCATCCACACCGGCTCAGCAACCTCTGCCCTCCGCCAGTGCTGGAAAAAACAGCTCGTAAAACGCAAAGGGTTATATTTGATAAAGTAACTTTGAGAAGGAAAAGAAAAAACACCTTCCTCGCAATCGGGGTAGAAGTTTGTGACCTGTGAATCACCTTTCTTCCAGCCCATTGATCTGCATTTTGGGGTGCAAGCTCCGGGCATCCCTTCCTGTGCTTGGCTGTGTCTGTGCCAAGCGCGGGCTGCCGGCCCCCGGGGAGGGAAAGCCGGTGTCAGACAGGCCTGGGCGCAGCGATGGGGGCTGTCGGGAATTAAACTGGCTGCAAAGGACTTTTGCAGATGTTGGGTGTTGCACCGCAAGCTGTTCATGTTTAACGGGGCTCCGCTCTCACCGAGCTCCTGTGATTTCTGAGTTTTATAGTTATTTATAAACCCACTTCTCCTCTGTGTCCCTTCGGTGACATTCACAAGAAGGACCTACCGTCTGCTTCCATACATCAAACAATTTCCTCCCAGATTGCTTATCCTAACGCACCAAGTTTTAGGTTTATTGTAGCAATTAAGTACAAGAAGTAGTCCAGGTTTTGCAAAGGACCCTTTGAGCTTATAAATCAAATGACACAAACCAGCAAGTAAAATTCAAGGCCTTTCTGGAGAGGAAAACACCAGCGATAAGGGACAACCTCCAGGAAAAGCAATATATTCTGTCTAAGGAGGCAGATCCTGAACAAAACCAGAGATGGGGGCAGGGGCTCAGGATGGTTTCTAGCTCTCTGAAGTCTGAAGATATATTAGATGCCCTAAAGAGGTTTTCAGATATTTTCTCTTATTTTAAAACCCTCTCTCTTTCAGGTTTGTAGAGAACTTTTATTTTTTTTTTGGAGAAATTCGCTTTTTCCTTCTTGGCGCTGGCTCCAGATCTCATCTCTGAGCTGGGTCCCAGCTCCAGCAATTTCCTCCAGGCCCTGCCCAGCAGCTGGGAGCACTTAGCAGCTCGTCCGCCCCGTTGGGCTCACCTGCCTGCGCCAGCCCTGACAGGTCCATCTGCTTCCAGTCAGGCCTGCAAATAAAGCGGGGCCTCGACTCCAAAAGACAGAAAGGAGTAATGGACTTGCACGGTTACTTAGAGTTATTCTTGCTATCACTCAGATGATGCTCCAGGGATGGTTGCTGCCTTCTGCTCCAGCTGCTGATCTATCGGAGTGATGTGCTGCATCCCTTCACCACGGACCTGCAGCCCAAAACCAGCAGAAATACCCTTTTTTATTCAGGTTTGGGAGAAGATTCTCGCTGCTGTTGGGCTTGCCAGCAAGGTTTCAAATACACGCTATTAAATGCCAGTTGGCATCGCCGCAGGAAGGACCGTGGTATCTCTTTGTGCAGTCGGATGCTGCCCTGGATGTACCCACCTCACCCCAAGCACTAACTGGTGTTAACCATGGTATCCTACTTTACGTGCCTCGGAGATTCTGCGTTTGATGGGATGCTAAATGCACTGCAGAAAAAGCCCTGTGCGTTTAACGCAGTTTGGTAAGTTTTGGGAGTGGGATTTTGTTTCATGGGTGTCTTCCATACCAGGACAAAATGGAGCAATCCAGGAGGCTGGACCGGTTTATCCTCAACTGGCACCACAATGCCCTCCGTGCAGACTGCCATCTTGAACTTTAAAAAAAAAAAGGCGTGAATTCAGCTACAGAGCAACATTTCCAGTGCTAAACTATTCATAAGACAGTGTGAAAACTAAGAATTAATATGGGATGATGGAGTGCAAGGAGGGGAGGCTGCAGCTCAGTAAGTTCCTGCGTGCCCCAAGTCTGGGGACCATTTGAAAGCAAAAACTTCCTGTCCCAAAGGCACCTTCAGGTGAGTCAGGTCAGGTCCCACCCTCTCACAGGATTTGAGGGTTAGGTGCTGGAATTAGGGTTTTTTCTCCCTGCAATGGGAACATTCCGGATGTCTTTCCCTATGGATGTTTCCCCGTGGCTTTAAAATCAGAAGCATTAACTACAGACACCACTGCCTGTGTACAGCAAACAGACTTAATTTAGGTTTACACAAATATCTTCCTTTCTACCGTCTTGCAGTGAAACCTTATGTATGAAAGCGTGAATAAACTTAAAGTGGAAAACTAATGATCTTTAAAAAAAAAACTGATTGCCAACTATTTTTCTCCCATGGAGTAAAAACTGTGCTGACTCCCCAGCTGCCCCACTCAGGACGTGCAGGTACCACACGTCGCCGTTTACCAACAACACGTTTAGCTTCAGCCCCTTGCCAAATTCTCCTTTTATCTTCATTAGAAGTCTTACTGTAAAATTAATCGAAGTTGATAAGCTATTTCCTGTATCGTATTTCTTTTAACGTTATCAATATTGCTAATAAAAATATAGATTGAAACAATATGTTGTAATGTCCAGGATATAAGCCAGATTCTGCTGCAGCTCAAATAAATATGAATTCAACCTTTGGCGTTCATAAAAACAGGATAATGTCTCTATCTGGGCTATTCTAACGGATAACATCAGCCTCCTTTGCTTTGCTTCTCAATACTACCAGAATTTAACAATTTAGACTGGTAGAAGAAATATCACTCTCTTTCCTGGAGATTTTTGAGATTAAATGAAGTCAAAGTAAAGCGAAGCCCCAAACTTCATTTCCAACTGAAACGAAACCCAATGCTTCAAAGCCTTCGTGTTTTGGAAGTGCTGACACTTGCCATGTTGTGCGGGTGGAATGGCAATGAGAAGCTCTTGAGGCAAGGGATGTCAAGGAGAGGACAGGGAAGAGCTCCTCTGGATCTGGCCAGGTACAGGTGCTTCAGTCCCACTACCATTCCTCCTTCCCAAGCTGATGTCCCCACTTTCTGAGATGGTTTTTGGTGATACGAGTTTGGGTGATGTTTGAGAGCCTCACATGCCAGCAGGGACCTCTCCGCCTTGACCAGCTCCTCTCACCACTTGGAAGACCCCATGGAGAGTCAGGATTCCTTCAATCCAACATGTATGAAAGGTCCATCTGAAAACACATCCTATTAACTCCTCATCCAAGGAGCGTGGTTGTCAGCTCTGGTTGGTGAGACAACCACAGCACCCTGCTCCAAACTCGAGCTTTCCAAATGACTGAAAGATCCCTTATTTTTAAATTGGTTTTGAACATCATTCCTGCAGCTGGAGTCATGGGCCATAAAAAGAAGGAATTTCACTGGGAAGGTCTCCTGGACACAGAACAGAGCAGAGGATGGAAATGAGATCCAGCTCTGCTCAAGCTGAAATTTTTCGGAGGAGATGGTGAGCACCTCTGCAAGCGATCACGCATCAGGCTCACAGGCAGGGATGCTCCTGCATCCACCGACAGCTCCCATCGCCCCGCGTCAGATCCAGACCCTGCTCAGGCTCCTGGTGGGAAAAATTACCTCCAAAATTTGGAGGCTTCTGGGATTCCTTGGGGCTGCATCCCTCATCAGCCAGAGCCAGGGTTTGGAGACAGCAGGGACGGGGTCAGTGTCCCCACAGCTCTTCCCCCATGGATTTGCTTTGCAGCAGGTGAAAACACAAACGAGCGATTTTCAGATAATTTGTCAGTTTAAAAAAAAATATTAATCAAACCCTCCCTTGGGGTAGGGGAAAGCATTTTGTGCAGTTTATTTGCAGTAATTAGGTTTGGTCAGTTTTGATCTCAGCATTTCTACCCTGACAGCCACGCTCGCCCCAGTGCCAGCCCCACGCTTGCTTTCTTTTTTTAAATTTTTTTTTTTTCTTAAAATAGGACACACCTGTGAGGACGGCAAGTTTCTTCAAGACATTCCTGATCTGGAGCGTATTAAACCAATATTTTTGTTTTGTATTTTTGATGATTTGCTCCAGTGATAACATAATAGCATGATATTTTGCCTGGGACTGATTAAAACATTTCTTTTGATCAGTGCAGCAGATTGAAACAGTTGTTTATTACTGGACAAAGCTTCGAGAAAAAAAAGGGGAAAAAAAAAAGGCAGAAAAAAGAAACGGCTCTGGCTGGCTGTTGAGACTGCTTTTTGCCAGGGGTATTTCCTTCACTTTGGGAAAATTCTCTTTTCCTGCCAGGGTTGGGGTTTGGGAAGTGAGAGGAGGGAAGGACGATCCATCACGCTGATGGACAACGGCTGAAAACCCAGGCATTGGTTGTTAAAACTACACGTGTGCTGAATAAAACTCGTTTTCTCCCTCTAAGGACACACCAGTCACCCAGATCATAACTAATGAATTTCTATAACCAAATTTAACATTTCCTAGAAAAGTTGTCCTTTTAAGCTATATCAATCACTGCATGTTTCAAAGCTACCTAAATTTTAAAACATAAGATTTAAGTTTTAGCGTATTTTTTTTGCTTTATTAACTGAAGGCAGCATCATATCGTTATGAACCGACACCATCTGAATGGAAATGTGTTATTTTGCTTTAACTTCAGTTCCCGTAAATGCTTTCAAGACTATAGATTTTAATTACGTGAATATTTTTAATAAAATCCCCTATTTAACTGCTGGCAAGACTGTAAGGGAAAAAACAATAATATCTGGCTCTGTCTCTTTGACAGAATAATTCTTCAAGTTACATTTGCCACATTCACGCAGCTGCGACCAATAACCCCGCTGTCTTTATTATTCTCCTATGATATGAAATTAAAATGAACTGGAAATGTTTATGCCGCAAATGGCGTGCAACACATTAAACAGATAATGCAAGCTAAGGTTTTGCTTAAAACAGGGGGTTTCTCCTCCAGCAGAGCCGGTCTGTAACTTAATCCCCTCTTTTCCCAGGCAGCGGAGATTGCTGCTCTGCCGAAAGCCTCAGACACATAACAATATCTTCATTAAAGAGGAATTACTTCCATCTCGCCATCCCCAGGTGCCACTGAAAGCGGAGCTTTGTTTCATGTGGCCAGTTTCAATTCCTGTGTTTACATCAATAGATTCCTTGGCTTCACGGGACATTTGGAGATAAATCTATTTTGGGTCTTGTTTGCTTCCCCTTGACTTTTCCCCGCAGCGTGTTTATAAGCTGCATATTAATTCCTCGGTCATGCCTTTGGTATTTTTCACCGCTTTCCAAAAAAAAAAAAAGAAATTAAAAAAAAAACAACACCCGCAACAAAAAAACCAAGACCCCATCGCATTTAATCATCTCAACCCAACATACTTTTTGCTTGTTTGCACCCATCGAGAAATTGAGCTAAATCAAATTCTTTCGGGTTGTTAATTCTGAGGGGCTCCATTCCCACCACGCGCACCTGCCCCGTGTTTTCCTTGCAAGGGGATACCTCTCCCCAGCAGACACTCGCCGCTCGGCCGGGAAATGCCGGGGCTGCGCGGGGGCCACTCGCTGACGTGTGTCTGCAAATCCATCTTCAGGACCTGGAGAGCCGGGGAGATGGGGGGAAGCCGGGGGGAAAGCGAGAAAAGCCGAGCTGCAA
This sequence comes from Arenaria interpres, assembly GCA_013399435.1. Classification (NCBI taxonomy): domain Eukaryota; kingdom Metazoa; phylum Chordata; class Aves; order Charadriiformes; family Scolopacidae; genus Arenaria; species Arenaria interpres. Next base: position 168,449 of record VXAK01006356.1, on the reverse strand, counting down.
TTTGGTAATTTGTTTCATGTGTCCCTCCGTGTCCCCAAGGCACAGCCTGAGCACCGTGTTAGGGCATCGGTGTTAAGAAATGGCATGTACTTAATTTGTGTACGGTCCCAAATGATGTGATTTTTGCCCCGTGCTGCTCCCCGGGCGCCGCCACCACCGCCACGTCCCGGTGGTGAATCCCCATCCTTGCCAATCCCCTCCGGCAAGTGCTGCTCTCCCCTGCCCTGTGCTGGGAGGCGGGTCCCGTGCTCTGATGTTTTAAAGTTATTATGGAAAAAGCACTTTAGCGTCCTTGGTAGCATTTTGTTTCGTGCACGACGCACGGAGCGCTGCTCCCCTCTGAGATGATGGGAAAAAATTAATTCCACATCTTCTCTAGGACCAGGTCATCTCTGTCTGTCCATTTGGTTTTCACAGTAGCGCCATCTCTTCATTAACAGCCTTCACCGACATGGCTAAATCCCCCGATCAATCCATATGAATTTGTTAATATTTATTATCTATCAATGTAATGCACTTTTATTTCCAGCTCTGTGTCCCCTTCCCTCCCTCCCAGCATCCCGCTCCCACCGCACTCACACGCCTCTTCGCTGAGGTAGTGGAAACAATTTATTATTAAGATGCTGTTTTGCACTGATGGTGTTGAAAGATAATTATCCACGGGTCTAGAAAATAAAATATAAAATCGGGTGGTTTGTTCAGAGGGTTAAAGCCAGAGGAAGTTTTCTTTGGTTTAGAAAAACAGGCTTTCAGTGAAAGTTCATTGATTTTAGCTTACAGCATTGATTTTTCACAGAGGATTTTTACCTTCTGTGACACAGGAACCCAGAGATGAATATTCCTCTGATTTAGGTGCTTTACAAATAGCAAATCTGAGGCATTTTGCAAGAAAAATAATCTTGAATGACCATCAAGGTGAGAGCAAGGACTGCCAAAGGCAGCTGGGGCCAGCTCACACTTTATCTCCTTTTGGCTTCCAGCCTTCACATGAGCGATTTTAGTTTAAAAAAGAAAAAAGTCAGAAAAACAGCATCAAAAGCACAAACCAGAGAAAACCAGAGGGTAGTGGAGCGCTGCGCTTTCCTCACCTCGTCACTCCATGCAGGGGCCGGGAGTGGCCGTGGAGCTGCCAGGGAACCTTCCTGGGGAGCTCCCAAATCTGGAATTGAGATTTAAGGAAGAATTTTCTCCCTCCCGGGCAGCGCCGGGGCTGCCCGTAACAAACCGCCCCGCTCCGGCCAGGGGCTGCCATCTGGCCCCTTTGTTTTTCCAGTAACCTGTAGCCACCGATAACATTTAGCGATGAGATGCAGGTTATCACAGACCATTTGCCTTTTTCTTTTTTTTTTTCTTTTTTCTTTCATTTTGTTTTTTCAATCTCACTCCAGATTTTGCTTTGCTCAAACCAAGGGGCTCCTCTGGGACAACCCACACCACCTCATTTTTCCTTACCACAATCCTTTTTGTCTCCTTTTGGCGTGGCTTTGAACCATTTTGGTGCTGAAGGATTGCAGCAGAAGCAGGACCAGCTTCCTCCCTATTTTTCTGTGATTTCTTTCCATTGCACTTGCAAGCGTGGACAGATGACATCCACCGCGAGCCGAGGTGACACCCCACCTTGCAAGTGTCACCCCAGAGCTTCTCCTGGGCTGCAGATGGTCAGCACTGCCCCAAATCAAGCCCAGTGTGAGCAGAACTGGGCCAAACCACAGTGATAAAGATATTTACTTCAGCAAGGGAATATAAATCACCTGGGGTGGGATTGGAAGGAACCCTGCCTTGGTTTCTGGGAGGGCAGGGGGAAGGCAGACCTGCCCGGGGCACGGTGGGGTGGTTTGCATTGGCAGCCTGGCCAGGATACAGCCAAAATCCCAGTAAATTTAACAGAAATGTACAGCACCAAAGCAGTAAAAGTGGGTTTTTTCAGTGATTCCAGCTCTTCATTTCATTCCAGAGTCAGAAGTGAGGGCAGGAGCTCAGCCCGAGGTGGTCGGTCACGGAGAGGGGTGATGGATCAGCCCATCGTGCTCTGCCCCTTTTCACTGTAAAGTTGCAGTTTCATAACATATCATACCATTTCACTGTTTTTAACACACCAAATTAGTAGAAGATGAAAAAGTTTGATTGCTGTGAGTTACGCATTAACTTGCTGTTGGCGGCAGGACAGTCCCAAAGACAGCAGCTCCCATTAACCATTAATCCACCGATTAATCTCCTTTGGGAAGCTCTTCTGTCCTTTCCACCGCAGCACATAGACACCCTACTGTATTCCCAGGGAATTTCTGGTGCCTGTAACACCTGGGAGGGAGTTCAGAGTGCCCATGTCCTTTTGGCACTGTCTGAATTGCACTTGGATGAAGAACCAAGAGCACCTCATAGGACAGCTCTGCCACGGCCAGCCCAGGAGCTGCAGGAGAACCATCCCACACCAGATGTGTCCTGATATCACCTGTCCTGGTCAATAAGCAGCTTTCGAAGCTGATTGTTAATTGTCTGCTGCAAAACACTGTTTACTGCTAGAAGGTGCTGGCTTGAGGAGTGCAAGCTCACATCAACTTTGCTTTAATATTTCCAAGCGTTAGGAAGCATCGCTAATTGTTCCTCCATGGAAACCCAACTACCTCTAGATAGCACCTGCAGAACATAAGATTAGATTTAACAGATCACATTGCAATTTGGAGGCGATTTGTTTGGCTTTTCGTTTTTCTTTTTTTCTCCTTCCAGGCTGTTGTAAGCAAAGCAGAGTTTAATTAGCACCCTCTGCATCGCAGCATAAATCTGGCCGGCGAGGGAAGCGCACTGCGGCGCGAGCTGTCAGCAGCTCCCCATGATCTGACAGGGTCCAGCAAAGGCTTCCCCCACCCTGACCTCGGCCGTCAATCAGCTTTCTGGGGAGAAGCCCCCTCTCTCCTGCCTCTCGTCTCTTTGGCGAGGAGCGACAGCCAGCTACAATTTTTCCCAGCTGTCATTTATCATTATTTCAGGGAGGAAGGAGCCGGGGAGGCACCTTCACCCCCAAGGTGCGGGCAGAGCAGAATTTGAGATGATGGGTGGGGATTTCCACCGGCACAAATGGGAATAAGGCTCGGAGCTTTCCAGGCTGTACCAAAAATAGCGGACCAATTTCAATCTCAATTATAGCCGGTAACCCCAGAGTATAATTCAGAAGTCGGCTTCTAACATTTCAATTCAGGATGAAGAATAATATTCCACTTCCCCCTCCGCACCCCAAGCGATTTTCATTTCATAGGGGCTAATCTCCACTTGAGTATGTGTTTCGGTGAGATACTAAAGGATATGAATGTGCTAAAGAAAATATGCCAGAAAAGTAACGTAGAAATGCCTGTGTTAAGGAGGGGGAGCGCAGAGGAGTCAGCATAATAATAGGGCTCCTTGTGCCAAAATATTCCATTTATCAAAGTAAAATGCAATAAACAACTTACTCCATGGCTGCTGCGGTCAGAACTGCTTTCTCCCATTGAAGCAAACATGGTTTTGGGTTTGCAATTCCTGCAAACACCAACACGTGCAACATGGGTCCTGTTAGAGCCTCCTGTCACCTGTAAGGGACAAGGGGACTCGGTCCTCGCAAGAGGCTTTGCTGCCGCGGGGCTGGTGGCATCGCTACTGAGGCTTCTGCTTGTGGCAACATACTTAAAATACAGCAGCAAAACTGATACTAGGCAATGGTTTTATCTTCCTTGCGTATATCAGGCTCCCAGGACAGCAGATAATTGCCCCTCCACCGCACCGTGCTCCTCTCCCCCGCAACGAGCAGGTCCTCTTACGATGATAAAGTTCACTTGTGATTAACGGGGGTCTTTTTGTGCTCGTAATTAACATCCTACACTTTGCAAACAATGCCTTTCATTTATTTACATCTGTCAGCCTGACAGCCGTTTAGATATCTTTATCACCACGATGCTCTTACCAACGGGCCCTGTGGAGAAGAAAAAAATAGCAAGAAAACTCCCCACTTTTATTCTTTATTTTAGAAAACACTCCCTTTCTTAGGCTTCCAGTCAATACTATAAAACTATTTATAAATTCCTTTAAGAGGACTGAATATTCAACAAAGACTACCTGAGGAATATTTTCTATTTTAGAAGACAAGTCTTGATCTGCTCTCATCCTGATGACAGAGGAAATTGACTTTATTATTTAAATTAACATTGTTATTTAGAAACGTATTGTATTTATCACTTGCATGGTTCACCCGTGAGCACTTCTATGCAATGCTTTGTGTTCAAAAGGACAAATTTGAATGAGGAGATTGATCCTTTGGGTGGGAAGAAGGGGATGCTGGAGACGCAAGTTAGGCATGTGCTCCTCCAACAGCAAAATATCAATTTTCCAGCCCTTTTTTAGTCTGTCACTGGAGACTCCTGGGGCAGAAGGGCTCTTTCAGGGTTTCTACCCACCCATAGACCTTCCTGCAGCTTCGGCTCATCCCCTCCAAGAGAAAGGGACGGCGCACGAAGAAGTGCCCCTTCCCTGCACCGCCGGCTTTTCCCCTTTGCTGTAGGAATTATTTCTTTGTTACTTAATCATCTGTAATTATCTCCTGGAGTAAATTCTGTTGGTGCATCAATTTTCAAACACAACAGTCATTTTTATCAGTCATGTTTATTTAATTTTAGCTGATTAGCACAGAACCTAACAAGTGGCTTAGACTAACAGTGTGTCACTGCCCAAGTATTTTGTAGGTAACAAGAAGACATGGAATAGCGCACATGTTGCTTTGTCTGCATTAATCTATTTACATTGTAATTCTTCAACTGTTTTTAATGGCTGGTTCAGCTGGAAGCGATTAGTTGTCCAAATTAAAGCCACATTTCTCACTTTGTGCACGGGGAAGGTTTTTAGCTGTTGTCTTTTCCCTGTTTTTTGTTTTCCAAATCAAGACAGATACCATTTGAAAACGCATGAAGTCTCAGCGAGGGGATGGATCCGGGTGTTTGGAGCCGTGTTCCCACATCTTCGTCTTGAAGCCAAACACTTGGATGGGCCACAAAACGGTGTGTTTGAAGTCAAACTCCATCGCGGGGCTGCCTGGGGCTGCGCAGGAGCCCAACCAGCAGCCGGGCTCCAGAGGGGAAAAACCTCGGGGTGGCTCAGAAAGGAGGGAAGCGAGGAGAAGAGAAAGGGCTGCCGACACCGCTCAGGAGTTTCTGGGCAGTTCTACACGGGCAGTAGCCACTTGTTTATAAATGGGTTAGATTAACAAATACATTTGTGTTATGCGCAAGGTAATTTGTACAGAACTTCGGAACAGAGTGTCAGCACACGTTGGATCTCACCCTCTTTTTTTAACAGGAAAAAAAAAAGTCACATCTGCAAAGCAGCCATGAAACACTTGGTGTCAGCCTGGCCTTTCTCCAGGACTTGCACCTGAGCAGCACGATGGTGTTCGCTACGTCTCCTCTCGTCTCCCTGGCTGAAGATTTTTCTGGTCTGGCCCAAAGACCATGCTCTTCTGCCAACACTGCAGCCAGATATAAGACGCACCAAGTCTCACAAGGTCTTTTCAGCTCAGCTGGGAAGACTCAGAGGGCACCCATAGCTGTGGGATACCACAGTTGAACACCTCCCATGAGGTTAGGACCCTCCATGCAAGGGGAGGACAGATCACTTCCCATCCCAGCATCTCTGCTGGGAATTATTTCTCTGTACAAGGTCAACGTGGTGGCCATGCCCACATTCATTCACAGCAGCAACCGTGCTGCACCTTCTTCCTACACAACTCTGGGAGTTGAGATGAGCTTTTGCCTAATAGGAGCTGATGGGAGCCTCCCACCCGGCCTCAATCCATGACTGCCCAAGACAACCTTCAGCCGGAACTGCATCCTCCTCATGACACAGCCACCATCTCTCTTGGTAAGCATCAGGTGGGACCTGTTGGCTTTGTCCTTTGCCAGAGCAACAGGTCAGCGCTTCAAGGTGAGGTTTACCTTGAGGGAAGGGATGACTTTAACTCTGCAAAAGCTCACGCTGCTGAACAGACTCCCAGGTCCCGTGGGAGATGCGGGGTGAGCAGATGAAGATCTGGCTGAAGACACAGCATGAGCTGAGCACCCCTATTTACCTGCAATGAACTACATAGAGTCACCTCCACTGGGACTGCCCGGTACATATGAGGTGTGCTCACAGAGAATTTGAGAATTTTTCCTTAAAAAGTACTATTTAATACCATTTTTCTTAATAATAATAAAAAAACACTCTCCTTGCTATCCATGTGCGAATGCAAGGAAAGAAAAGCCTCACTGTGCCCTACATCGACTTCAGAACATCCCATAAGGTGGCACCCAGGGCACCAGCATGGGAAGGTGTCAGCAGGGGAAGGAACCCCCCCAGGGAAAAAAAGGTTTTGAATGGCCATCTCCCATGGCAGTGCCTGCAAGGGCTCTGGACAGGTTTCAGTAAGGATGTCGTTGAACTCGACACATTTTCTTTTCACGTCAGCAACAAAAAAAAAATAAAATTCACATGTGGTATAGTCCAAACCGAGCCTTCACATCAGTCAATATTCAAACCAAATAAATCAAGCGATTGCTCAGATTTACTCCCTGGTCGTGAAAAAAGGGAAGGTTAACGTGCCGTTCACTCCTCTTCCTCCCCTCTTTCCACTCGCCCCCAAACCCAAAGATAACGGCCCCAAATCAAGATTTTTCTGCCTTCGTCAGTTTGTCACAACATGAAAGTCCCTCAAGTATTTGTGTGTATTTCATTATCCTATCTGTCGCATCTGTACCTCATTACATGCTCCAGCTGAAGGGTGCGCGGAGTCGGGTTGCGACGAGGCAAAGGTCAGAGGAACCTCCAGCCTGCATTTTGCCATCGCTTGATTATTCAGAGAAGAACCAACCATCCAAAAGGGTTGGTTTTTTTGAGGGCTTCTCTGTGGCTACAGGCAGGACCATCTCACTGTAGCAAAAGAAAAGAAGAGAGCTAATTCCTCCTGGCTACCCCAAACCTTTGAAAAATAATGAACGCAAGCAGATGGGAGCCCTTACAGCGTGGTGCACCGATGCAGAGCTGGTAGTAGCCTTCTTGCTCCGCCATGTCTTGCTTTTAATACACTGCCTGGCATTAACCAAGCAGTTTAGAAGCATCCTATATCAGTCCTGCAAAACAGAGCTTAAATGATTTACTGTCAGATTCTTTCAGCTCCTGTTAGACTCCTGTTTTTCTTTCATGTGGGTAGCAGAGGTCAGCGGCGGCAGGAGATGCATGCTTTCACTTTGTCTCACATTTGCTGCTGTCATTCCGATCCCGCTCCGGTCCCTGCAGAGCGACAGGATGTGTTCATGCTCACAGCCCTAGATGCTAATTGATTTTAGGGAGCCCATTCATCAGTTAAATTTAGTAGATCACCCACCAGGTTTGCTGTTCACTGTCAAAGGTAATTCAATTAAAACTCCAGGAGTGTGACTAACTGTCGGCTGGTAAATATGTTTAGCAGCTGCGTTGCTGTATCTTCTCCATCCTATTGTGTCTGTGAGCCAGCCCCGGCGTAGCATGTGACCGAGCCACATACCTTGGCTGATTAATGTATACAACAGTTCCATAGCAGTGCCAAAAATTAAGTCCAAATGCCTTCTTGGGTATGCAATGACATGCAAATGTCTAAATGTAATAGCTTCAAGTAAGAAAAAAAAAAGCCTCAAAAGTGTTGAAAGGCAGCAGTGGCGACGAGGGTTGGATTAACTCCCTGCATCTATAGGGTTTGGGTTTTTTGGTTTCTTTTTAAAATAACTTTGAAAAGAATAAAATTTGGATTTTTCAAATCCATTGATAATTTGGGATCTCCTCATTCCCACATGTAAATACCTAGTTTCCCCTGAGCCATCAAAGTTCATACAAAAGCCGTCCAAAATGACTCTACCCCATCACCGAGGCTGTGTATAAATCAGGCAGACATTGCAGCGCTCTCATGGAAAGATGTTTCTATTAAACACGGGAGGTGGGGGAAGCTTGGCCGAATTCCTCCTGGCTGACAAACCCACCTCTGACTCCTCTTGTCTGCCCGGCATCAGTCACTCCTGCCTGGTTTGGTAGTAATTAAGTGCATCGTTAGTGATCCCATTGTACGCCATGGGGCAAAATGGTCTGTCTGCTTAATAGATTAAAGGAAAACATTATCTGAAAAGCACAGGTAAACAAGACACACATCCCTCAACCTTTCACCCTGGAAGACCAAGGTTCACCTCCCTCTAGAGCACAAATAAACAGGAGCCCGGACTCTCCCGAGTCTCTGCTGGAGAGTTTATATTCGTGGTGAGACCACTGCGGAGCCCCACAGGCTTGGTGGTGGCGGGGACGGGAGAGGACGGGTGGGATGCGGGCTTGGAAGGGGCTGGGAGCAGAGGGGCACAAAGACACTCCCCAAATCACTACCCGCACCGAAAGCGGCACGTCTTTACCTACAGCAACCGCCTAAAATTATTCTTATAAAATTAACCAGGCACTGAAATGCGGAGTCTCTCATAGTTACCGTTGCACGGGTCGCGTTTTATCAACTTACTCTGCAAGAGTCAAACCTCACACAAACACCAAGATTTCCTGATTTCCATGCGGTTGTAGAAAATAGATGAGATCCAGCGACTCCGCAAACCACCGGTCTTCCTGCACGTCTTTTACAGAGCAGGAGGAGGAATACTCGTGCCGTTCGGTAAATAGTACCCTGAGAAAACATCCAGATTTCCCAAACATCACCGTAAACCTTTACGAAGAGCTTGGGAATGCCTGCTCTATTTAATACCCTAACCACAGGCTAAATGAAGCTGTAAAACTTCAACAAAAGCACTACGTTTGAAAGAGAACCCAGGATATTCTACATTTGCTGCTTTAAACATGCTATACTCAAGATAATCTGAGGTTTGCTAAGTATTAACCTTTGCAGTGCATTTTTTAAATGTTTGGACGAAAAAGCGGTGCCATTGTTAAATGTAATAGTTACCACTAATATACTTTGATACTTTTACTTGCAAAGATCTCAGAATTATCTCTGAAGCATAGCTTGTTAGAAGTATGTAATTTGTATAGAGATATCAAATTTTTAACTGGTGGTCAAAAACTTACAGCAACCGAACTGGGTAAGGAATGGGTTTGACACAGCGTTGCTGCCAGGGAACCCTTTTTTGTTGTTGCTGTTGAATCTCCCCCTTCTTCTGGCATCAATAAATTAAGGCACCTGCTATACAAATCAGCAGAAATCTGGAAAATCATTATCACTTCAATGCGGAAACGACGGCCATCACAAAAGAACAAATGGGGTATGCAGCCTACGCGGGGCTTTAAAAAAAAAAAGCTTCTATTTGTCAAATTACTAGAGGAAAAGTTGATCTTACTGTTATGGACTTTATCCACTTCCAGGTCATATCCATTAGTTACAGCAGCCTCTTGGAGACTGGAACTAATTTACAACACTCTGGACGGGACTGACGGCTTCTCCGATGAATTTCAAGTCAAACGTTGGGGCTTCGTACTCGTACCTGAAGCTGAAAAAACCCCAGCAGCAGAAACAGAGCTTAATTGTACCAGTATTAACCCGTTCTGCAGCAAGGGAAACCAAGCCCTGGCTGCGATAAGAACAAAGAGACATATCTTGTATAGATATTCCAGGATTATGGTAAACTAGTCTTTGAAAAAAAGAAAGAATTCTTAAAAAATTAAATAAAAAAAATATATCTGTGTGTCTTTAAAGGAAGTTTTAAAATGTTTTACTATCCCTGACTGCTCATTTTGACAGAAATTGATTGTAAGAAATGATTATGAACCAAGATAGTAAGGAAATTAAATTAAGCTGATTATTATCTTATACGTCTATTAATATATATATAACATCTATACATCAAGATACACATATTAGTTGGTACGTAACATTTGTTGCTTTAGACTTTTGGAAAAAGGTGCACAGGAAACCATCTTGTAGACTAGAAATATGTGACACTTCGGCACTTTTATCCTCTAAACTCACCCCTGTCTAGATAAGAGCTCGGAGATGGTCTGGTCCCGCCTGCTCCTTGCAGCAACCGGCACCGTGGGAAGACATTGGAAAGCTTTCCAAAGAGCTGGAAAAGAGCTGGGATCCTACAGCCCATGGATTTTCTGTCTTGAACTGTGTATCACCGCTGATTCAGCATGACTTTCTTAATAAAGAGTGGTAAAAGGTCAAGCGAAAGCCTGTAAGGCTCACTCGCTGCCTCTTCTTCCAAGTTAAAAAGGCTCAGTTGGCACTTGAAATTAGTTACAGATTGTTCGCATCAGTCTTTTTCCCTTTATTTGAATGGTAATGAAGAGAGCTGCTTCCGATACAAGCGGGGCCACTGACCCTCCTTGGGATTTCATTGAAAAAATATCCTTTGACAAAAAAGAAAGCCCTGAGCAGTATACGCTGCCCTTAGTTCAAACCAGGCCGTTGCAATAGATGGATGCCAATGCTAAAGCCAAAAAATGCTAATACACTAAACAGGCAGAGAATGCCGAAACCAAAGTAAATACTTCATCAAATCAAACCTCAACGTGGGCAACGCTTCTTATGATATTAAAATACATTTTCCATCAGCACACCCTGTGCGATTCCTTCCGTGTAGAACAGAAGAATTATCATGTAACAACAACAACAACAAAAAATTACACAGCAGCTAAAGGCACCCAAGAGGGTTTAACTAAAAATTTAACAATTTCAAACAAGTTTTAAGCACAAAGTTATTCACCATGGAGGTCTTAACAGTAGATCTCCAAGTCCCAAATTAATGCCTGAGGACAGCAAAGAAACGTTTTGAGGTGCATTTAGCGAAGTTGGTTAAATGTTAACACAAATTAGCTGACGTGCACCACACTTCCACATCGCATTTTGTGCATCAGAGCGGCTTTTAGGAAGGATCAAAGCCCCGATACAGGCACTTGCTACCGAGCCTTGATACAGCCCAGAAACAGAGGTTCCACAGGAGACAGTTCCTTAAACCCACTAGTGATGGCTCTGAATTCAGTAAAATAGTAATTCGTGTAGGATCTATGCAAAAACAAAGCTTGAGGCTCCCTCTGCTGGTTCCCAAAAAGCAACAGAAGGGGAAAATAAAACCGGGAGGGTTTCAGCTCTGGGGAGCACAAACTCAGACCCACACCATCTCCTGCTGGTTTTCCACATGACCCCTGGCTATACATGGTAAGGACAGAAAACCCTCTCAGACGTTTAACCACGAGAGATACCTTCCATAGCAGACTAAATAATTTTTAAATAAATCATAAAATTTGAAATAGATAGCATTTTATGTTGTTATATTTAATCTTAATTACTCCCTGGACTGTTGTTCCAAATCCCTCTCAATAGTACCCACTTTACTTTCTTTTTATTTTGTCTCCACATTGATTTAATTTTCTGATTACCTTCTCACAGGAAAATACTGATGACACCGTAACATCTGCTTGTTTATCCACGTCCTGAGCTCCACCAGCAACAGCCACATAACCCAGAACACATCCGAAACAAGTTGTCTGTACAATTTTATTTACCACTTGCAGTTACATTTACAAATTGTCCCATACAAGTAAAGCAGTTTCCAAAATGAACTCTAACAGAGCTACAAAAATTATTCTCTTCTCTATACAAGTCACCAGCTTCAGAATTTATTTCTGTACACAGATGCTGATTATATTTAACAAAATGTCACTATTTTTTGGCTCTGAGGATCTCCACAAAGGCAACTTGATCACTTTATCCTATTGCAATCAAGAAAGTTAAAGTTCTTGTTCCTCCTTTCCTTCCCTCTCCTTTCATCTGAAGCTCTTCGTGGCTTTCAGTCTTGGAATTCAAATGAACGAAGACTAATACACCAGCAATTTTAATAAACAAGGAAAAAAGTGTTGAGTAAAACCATCCTGCAACATTTCAAGCAATGTTTCACTTCAGATGAGTCTGCTTATAAGCATAGATATCGAAATATCTCCTAATAAGGTACATAAAAGCACATACAATTTATTCAACGTGAAAGAAACTTCTGCAAACACGTAACGGGCAGCTTACAAGGAACACAAGCAATGTAGGAGTGAGGAGCCAGAGTCGTTCAGAAAGGAGCAAATGTTTTGAGGAGAGCCCGAATGGAAGAAGGATCCGAAACTCAAATATTGCTCTAAGAGTAACTTTCAGTTTCAAGCATTTCCAAAAGACTTGAGGAAAAATATATACATTCAAAATGTAACTGTTAAAAACATTCCAAACGCCAGTTCTCATACACAAGTGCTTCTAAAGAGAAAAGAAATCGTTTCCCCAGGAGAGGGCAGAAGATCCATACACAGAACTAACCAGTACAAAATCCTGGCCCTGCTGACATATGCAGCAATTCTCGGAGTGAAGTCAACAGGGCAAAAATTCGTTGTTCCAAACATGTAATTCTTCCCCAAGTGGGCTAAACCTGCCTCCCTCTTTGCATCATCGTCCCCCAGAGGTAGCGTTAATTATGTCAGTCCAGCCTTTACGTTTACTCGTTAATTCCTTTAAACAAATGATACTGGAAATCCACTCTGGTACTGGAGCTCGCAAGCCTGGGATAAGCTCCAGCCTCTGGAACAGGCTGTGTACAGCCAGTCAGGTAATGAAGCTCGTTTAATATTTATCTTGCAGCAATCGAATCAGTCTCTTCTCCCTCTATTTTTAAATGTCTCCAAAGCCCCAGGGCTGACGGCAAGGCAGCACACTCAGAAAATCGAACACCCGGGGATCTCGGAACTGCTGTCTACGCTCTCAGTCAGTTTAGGAATGGCCAGGAACAGTCTGAAAGCAGCATAATCTTTATCACAAAAATAATGACGAGCTAGCTGAAGTTGTCCAATATTGAACACTGAAAACCTCAGTACGTCATGGTACAGCTCCATCAACAAGTAACTGCAAAATAAACTCAGATGGGCATTTATTACACAACAGTGATTTTCCAATCCTATCTGAGATATGACGCAACTAAATAAATAAAAAAAAAATTAAGTTCAGCGAGGCAAAGGCACACACAGGAGCAGTTACCACAGCTGTGGGTAACCCCGTTGCATAGATTTACCACTGTTTTAGTTACACTGTTCAGAAGGAGCGAGGGGATAAAAAAAGTAAGTGTAGCGTATGGTCCCTTTTCTAAGATGTTTTATTACTAATTTGAAAGGATTGTACCAAGACTGCAGTTGCGAGTCCATGGTTTTTAAACACCTTCCCATTTCTCCTACTTACAAGAGGAACACTCAAGGTGTTTAAAAGAAAGCTGCGCTGACAATAGATGTAAACAAGTGAAAAGATCACATTTTAAACATTTCAGTTTAGGCTGCCAGCGTGAGAGACAATTCCACAACATTTGGAGTTGTTTTGTCTATCTTATTTTCCTTATCTTATTTTTACAGTAGCCTCGAATACTTCAGTAGGTAACATCCTGCTAAACCTTCAAAGTGCGAGGGGATACACATTCGAAACATCATTTGAAACAGGTCCGAAATGTTTCCTCATTTTTGCATGTTTTCACTGAAAAAAATCCTGTTCGACTAAAAAAGCAAAGTATTCTATCTTCTTAAATATTTCTCCAACACTGGAAAAGCCACCTGATGTGATCCTGACCACCAGCGAAGTAAGAGCTAATTCTAACTCTAATGCTTTACACCTTCCCTCACCCCTACAACCAAAAAACAAGCCCAAAAAGTCAGAAATAGAATTTTAACATCACTGTTTGTCACAACACATCACAAGCAGTCTCAGCTACAAATTTCTACAACCACTTCTTTATTTCACAACTGCAGCTTGTTTGAAGAGTTTGAAGCTGCTGGAAGCAGGCAGTAGCTTCTCTCTTACTGTGCAGAAATATCAAGGGATCGCTAAAACAAAGCAGCCTCTCCATATAACTGTAATATTACAAATCAGGTTATTTTACCTGCAGAGAGCAATATTATACCTTACGAAGTAAACTAGCTGTTCTTAATCCAACCTAACTGGCGTAGGCATCCAGCAGCCTGCCCCTTTGACTGAATGGCCTCTTCTACTTGGCTACTACTCACCCGCTGCGAGGTGCTGGGGAGGAAAAGCAGATCTAAGGGAAACCCCCGGAGAGAGAATCCAGGGCTGGGACCCCGACTCACGGAGGACTGCAAAGATCTGAACCCGAGGAAGGGCACTTCTGTATTTTTCATGTACGGAAGAGCACAGAAGCATGGAATGAGATGACAAGTCTTCTCATCTTACATATAAAAGCAAAGACAGAGTAAGAGGGAATAGAGAAAAGCAGGTTTCAGTTACTTCATACACGGCTTCTCAGCCTGGACCTATGAAAATGGACAGCATGAGCTCTCTGTTTAACAGGAACTAGATGTTATGTTGGTAGAAAGAGAGGTGTGAGTGGCGTAATTGGCTGCACCCCAGGATATCGAGAAGAAAGCAAGAGAGAGAAGCTAGAGCACTCGACATTAAACAAGGAACAGGCTGCAACACTTAACAGAACTGACAGTTGAAAAATATATTTTATTCCTCCTGTACTAAAGTGATGACACCGTACAAGTTCCCAATTACACGAAAACAACTTTTGGTAACTCATTTTTGAGCTAAACCACTAATTTGAGCACCATTACCCTACCTTTAAAAGACTAAAAAACTCACACTGAAGTCCACTTATTTGTTTTAACAAACACAGTTTCCATGAAGTCCACGCTGTCCACCTTTGCCTGTTCCAGGAGTTTGGCTGCGTAAGAAAGTTATCTACAACAATCATCTGAACTGAATACATCAGTTCTCCAACAATAAACAGTTCTCATAATTTAAAAAAATCACTTCATAATTTAAAATATATATCAATGACACTCTGCTTTGCTTTTAGCTAGCATGTACCAACATTACTAGCCGACTTAGAATATCAACTCGATTTTGTGAAAAAAGCTTGCAAAAAATATATCAACTTCAAAATGTACAGAAAAGGACATTAAAGAGCTGATATTTTTGGGTTACTCAATATATTTTAGAAAGAGTAGCAAGCTAGGAGTGAAGTACCCTATATTACAAATGTTCAAACACTGAAGCCATACTGTATACACCTTTCTAGTGTAGTGAAGGGTTAGTTCCAGAAAGGGTATTTTGAGAGCATGTACAAAGAGCTACAGCTTTGTTTAACTTAGACTTGATCACGTAGGCGGGCCAGTCTCTGTGACAGCTCATCCTGCAGAATTGTAAAACACAAAGAAAGCAGCTATCAGTAATAAGAAAATTTAATTTTTGCAAAGTTCTGCAATGGTCATGACATTATCTCATGTGCAAGTCATAACCAGATTTGCTGAAGACCTCAAGAACGGCGAGACCAGAGGTCCATACAGCTTCAACTGAATCCAACATTTACCTGTTCTGCTGAGGCAACGCTTGTACCAACAGAACCTGTCTGTCCTTGAGGTAGTTCCATGTTCAGATCAAGACTAAGAGGAGAAAACCAAACAAAAATTAACAGGTCAGGCACTACACGGCTAAAGGAAGAAGCCCAATAATTGACAAGCAGAGCAACACTGAGATAGCACGAGGCCACCAGCATCTCTTGAACGCTGTACTCCAGCTGGTTAGACAACTTCACCAGTAAACTTGATTAATTACCAAGACAAGTCATACATTATAATTAGCACTAGCTAAATGAATTATGCTTAATCAGGAACGAGAAAGATTTCTGTTTAACTGAGGTATATTAGACATGGCAGACGTATGAATGACAAAATTCACTCGCAAGAAAAACATTTTACTAAAAAATTTGTAAAAAGTTATTTATCCTCCAGCCAACAGAACAACATTTCCAACTTATGCATCACCAAGGCGGCATGTAAAATTCTCTGAACTATTTCAGTATATCCCCAAAGGCTTAAATGTCATGATGACCCATTTTGCAATGTCCAGCTTATGAGAGCAGTACAGGAAGCTTTAATGTGGTAAGAGGGGAAAAAAGGGAAAAGCGTGGAGAAACATGGCCAAGGATTGCTAATGCTAAAGCAAATCCAAATCAATAATAAAACACTACCCTGATACGAGAAGTGACGTAATTTTAGGCTTTTACACAACCATCCCTACATCCTGACATTCACAGTAGCCTTGAATGAAAACAGAATGAAATACTGGCAATTAAACTACTACAAGAATGATGCCCAGAGGTGAAAGGAAAATGGTGATTCTTCTCTGCTTCCAAGAGACAAACACATACGAAACAAGGGCATCTGACCTTTAAGGGTTGTTGGAACCAAGATTTATTCAAGAAATAGTCACTCAAAATTTTACCTACCCTGCTTCATCTGCCATTTCCTGTAGAAGCATATCCACCTGGTTCTAAAGGAAAGAAAACAAAATTGGCTGTTGCATACTGTAATTTATGACAAGCTCTTCTGTTAAATCTTGAGAATAGAAATTATTTTAACAAAACCGATTTAAAGGCAAGTGTCTTTCACAGAACATTTGCATTCTTAACCACCAGAGGGCCCTGTATGAACTCAAAAATAATGAGTAGAGGTGCTCAGCCTGTCAAACGCCTATTAATTGAACTCCAGCTTCTGAAACAATGCTTCTGCTGTAAAACCACCCAGACATATATTTCAATACTTACGTGATGATTATTAGCTACCAAAACACTGCGTTGCACAACATGGAACAAAGCCCATCTCCAATAAATTTGGTTTATTGGATTTGGGTTTAGGTTTGTTTGTTTTATTTACAAAGCAAAACTTCTGCTGGAATAGCACATTAGCTCCTTATGGACTAGCCCAAGGTGACAGGTACTAGGAATTCTTAACCAAGTCAAGCAGTGTTTAAGGATCTATTTAAGTAAACACATGTCCACAAACTCAAAGTAGGTAATTAACAACCTTTCTACTGCACATACTACTACTAATTTGGTGGCGATTAATGTAATTTTGTTAGTATCAGTGAGTTAGAACTATTGATTTTCTCACAGCATATTCTGCTTTGAAAATTAATGCTGCAGTGCCTTTTGGTTCAGAAGTTCATTAAGAACTCATCAAAACACTGCTTATTCAGAAGAAGGGTTAAGGTTTTCGAGATACAATTTAAAACAAAGCCTGCTGGTAAGAGCAAAACAGACTAAAATACGTATGTGCTCCTCTGTATTTGTGACTATAATTTGAAATAGTCTCATCACAAAGAAGCACAGAACAAAAGTGAAAAGGCTCCAGTTGCTGCTATGTCCCAAAGTAGGCAGAAAGAAGAAAATCAGACACTTCAATAGTTTAGACACGTAATTTAAGACCACATTAAAAAAAAACAACACAAAAACAAAACAGCACTATTCTTACTTGTGGCGTCGTTAGCGTAGTAGTGTTGCTCATTGTGTCTTCCATCTGTTGTGTCTGAACATCCAGTGTTTCAAACTGATGCTCAAATTTATCCATTAGTGCAGATATCTATTAAAAATATGAATCAAATCAATGATCTGCAGATAGCAAAAGAGAAACCTATCTCATCAATGATGGTGGCAAGCAGCTTCTGGAGATCAGAAGCTTGACCCTTTCCCCTCCCAGCATCAACTCTGAAGTTGATTTAACGCTACAGTTCAAGCAGGCAGGTCAGGGCCCTGTCCAGTCAAGTTCCAGCATCTCCATTTATGGGGACTTCACAAACACGCTGGACAACCTGTTCCAGGATCTACCAACCTCACTGCAAAACCTTTCCTCTTGATTGGAATTTCCCTTCTTAAAACTTGTGCCCATTGCCCTTTCTGCTTTTCACGTGCACCTCCAAGAAAAAGTCTATTTACCTTCTCCAAGTTCATGCTCTTCAGCGTGGCATCCATAGACTTAACTACCCCTGCCATCGACTTCGTTACCTGAAATAAGGTAAAGGAAATTATCACTGAGAAAGAAAAATGAGCAGTTTCTTACCAAGCTCTCTGATCTCCAGCCACAGAGTTTCCACATTACCAAGTAGTGGGGCACGCATTATAGCCATCTAGAACGTGACTTTTTATGGCTCCTACCACTTCAAATTCTGTAAATTAACTGAACCACTTAAAATATGCATTGAGTGAAATTCATTAAAAATTGAGACTGATATGGCATTAACTTTTGTGGGTTTCAAGATCCACAAAGTTAAGGGATATATTCGGTACACAGATCATATGGCATAATAAATTCTGGCTGGAAAGCAGTACAATAGTGTACCTTAAAGCCAAAAAAGACTTTTTGAATCACAAGTCGTGTCTCATGACTTTATGTATTTGGAAGGGGAGAACTATCTTTGCAAAATAATCTTAACAGCGTAACCTGCAAAACACACTGTATCCTTAGGAGCAGGAGTAATAACAGCCAACAGAAGTTTCAAGCTACAAAACAGAGTAAAGAGCAGCTGCCAGGGGAATTCCAGTACCCCATTTACTATTGGCTACAGCTGAAACCAAAACGGAAACCGTTCAGCTCATTACAGACAGAATCAAGTCACTTCTAAGAAAAACAGAGGTCTCACCCTTCCAACAGATTTGTGAAAACGAATTTACCTTGCCCATTGTCACTGCAGTCTGAACTCTGGCTGCTACAGCATCTACCCTGGCGCTCATGCGCAAGAAATTGATGGCTTGATTCTTCTGTCGGATTGCATTTTCCGCATGTATTCGCGCGACTTCCATGTTACCCTTTTGAATTGCCTGTTGAAAACAGCAAAGGAAAAAAACGCAAAAGCATTTTAACCTTCCCTGCTCTGGGAAACATCATTCCTGAAAATCCTATCTCAGAAATGAAATAAGCATCAATTACTCGCAGTATCTTTTCTATTAGAACACATAACCCTCCCTCCTCCTCCAATATTTCTGAAGCTTTTTCAAGGTGTGAACTTTTTTTACAAGGAAGGTACCTAGTGTGCACTTCAAGCAGAAGGTTTTACAGAGCTACAGAAACTTATCTTTCTTATTCCTAAAAATGTTTTCAGTATCAAGACCCAAACACAGATGCAGTTGGTACAGCTGTACCTCATGGACAAAAATACAGTCAAATAAATTTCGTCTCTCTCTTGAAGTGCCTCTTCATAAGCCCTTTTAGTACGAGATGGTAAACTTTAAGTATTTTTAACTTTGAGAACAACAGTCTCTAACAAAATACATACAAGACAATCTTCTCAAGAAGCAAATGCCACAATCTGTGTAAAAGGATATACAAGAACATATCCTCATATTTATTAATGCATAGGCTTTAACAGCCATATTTTATTGCCATACATTTTAAATCACAAGCATCTATCACAATATTATTCGCATGCATACCCAGAAAATGGTAAAAACACCAGATATTTTCCTGCTATAATATGTAAACAACAGATCTAAAGAGCTTGTTTCAGACTCAGTGCTTACCTTCTTAATTTTAGCTTTCTCAGCCTTTTCTTCTTTGTCACATTTTTTTGAGTTCCTGTTGAGTTCCTTTGCAGCAAACTTCAAATTAAACAGGTGTTCTGTAGCGCAAGTTAAGGGTTTGAGAACAGGATCAAGCCTTTCATTGTAGTATTTTGCTCTCCTGTTCAAAGTGCTACCAAACCTAGCACATACTGTGCTTCCCTGTTAGTGCTACTAAAATTTGGAAAATGTTTTCAGTAAGCCCTTGAAACTCACAGAATAAGAAGACCTACCAAGCTGCTTTACAATTATAATGCCATTTATCATCTGGGTACTAAAATCTAAGGGCATAAAAAATAAATTCAGATCCCAAACTGGCGCATTTTAACATCAAACCTACCCCAGACTGATACATACAACAAACCAAATGTGCCCCAAGAGGAACTGAGAGTCTTACTCTGCCAGACAACTTTCACTTACACACCCAGAGTTCTCAACTCTCAGTGAAATGGAAGTGCAGTTTACTGCCTGAAACCTCTCCAGCTGAAAAAAAAAAAAGCCACTGAGAAACAACAGACAAATTAACAGCAGAATCACAAACTGGCTTGGCTGATAATGCCCAGGGACAAAGCAGGAGGCAGGGCTGCCCTTTCAAATCACAGCAGCCTCCCAGCCCTCGGTCACGTGAACAATCCTGAGGTCCCCAACAGCTCTGTCATCTGACTTTTGGGGAAAGAATACTTCAGCCAGTAAGAGAAACTTTCCTTTTAAAAAAGTTCAAGTCCTGCTTAAGCTGAAAGCTCTAAGACGACAGTAGAACAAGCCTTCCTAGTGACTTGGAGCGACAGCATTAAACTGTTACTGACAAAAAATAATGTGCTGTAAAAATATCAAAAAACCATACTCTTAAAGTACTGTTGATGAAAGTTTCCAAATAATTTCAGCCTCTCAAACAAAATGGAAGTACAAAGCTTTACAGGCTTCTTTCATGTCACCTTTTGATATCGCAAGAGGAAGATGCGGCAAGTACTAAGAGGCTTAACTGTTAAGTGGAAGTACATAAAGCCAAACATTATGAGGTACTTGAGATTTCTTTAATATTTCAAGTATATAAACTAGTCCGGAACTGTTTTTTTTCCTTTCACAGTCCAGCCATGCATCTTAGAGCTCTGACAGCAATTTGAAGAAGTTAGGAAGTCTGTTGATATATTTGTTATCCTATAAACATCACAAGCGGGCTACAAAAAGGCAACAGCTGTGCCTATATATTTAGAGTATTTATTAAGGTAGCTACCAGTAACACTGAAATTGCTACTTGTATTTATATTTCTTTGGTTTAAAACCTACGTCACTATCTCTTTCAGCAGCAGTAAGTGTATTGCACTAAGCCACAGACTAGCTACTTTAGCAAACGGGGGAATATCTTTAGGTTGTTCATTTAAGTATACTTCAGGTCAGAGACCAGAACAACAAGGCAAAACATGACATCACCTATTTATACCCATTATACTGAAACAGCATTTCAGAGCAGTTTATTTTGAAATAACTTCTTCGGTTACTCACTTGGGGCATTTACCTCTGACACTAAAATAGCTCACCCCGCCACCTCCACAGCTCTTCCACCCCATGACGAGCACAGACTCGCCCCTCCCTTGAAGTGTCTTTGTCTTTCACAATGTGCCATAACCCGAGTGAAACTCAACTTATAGCACTAACCGTGACTCACAGTCACCTGCTGCAGCACTCCCATCAGTCCCTACCATAACAACCGCCAATGCCAGCACACTTCCACCTCTGTAATCACTAAGGCTTTTTTTTTTCTTTTGTCTCTACACAGTAAGATAGTTCTATACAAGAAGAAAGTTTTAATTTCCCCACAAGGTTTTTTTTTCCCCTGTGTCTAACTTCCTTTCGACAGCAGGAAACACAGCTGGGTTTGTTCAGCTGACAGCGGCGGCTGTTTGGGGGGACAGCTGACGAGTTAGCTGCTGACATCATTCCAGTTCTATACACAGCACTGGATGTATTATCATCACACACACGACCTGTCAGATGTCCCTGCTGCACAGTTTGCGCTACCCTACACCACAAGCCGCATTTGCTGTCCCCCTGCAG
>VXAK01006356.1:123812-146605 GCA_013399435.1 Arenaria interpres | reverse complement strand
GCCCGTTCCTTTCATGGCGGCTGGGCCGCCTCAGGCAGCGGGGTGGTTTCTTCGGCCCCTCGCCCGCCTTTAGCCGGCTCTGTCAGCGCTCTCGCCACCATCACTGGCACCGGGGGAGGACCGGGCGCTGCAGGCTCCGGCCGGGACGGGCAGGCCGCATGCCGGGCGCGGGAGGCCCGGGCTCGGCCGCCTGAGGGGTGGGTTGGGGTGAAGGCCCCTCTGAGCGGCAGCAGGCCCGGCAGTGCCGGGAGCCTCTCTGAGAAACAGAGACCTTAACCTTCAAGAAGAAAGTTTTAATTTCCCCACAAGGGCCTTTAGTACCAGCATTTGATAAAAAGCTGTATTTTTATCCTACTTCGTAAAAAGTTCCCAAAAATTCCGCAGTTTACTGCCCGTATCTCAGTATACCTCAGTAGAAGATGCCCCACAAGGCATGCAACATCTCGGGTCACTTGGGACACACAGATCAAATATGAGTTGCGTTCACAGTTGAATTGCTGGAGATGACATTTTATAAGCTCGTGACAGTCTGCTTTAATAAGTTGTAATTCCTCCAGCAAGTTAAATTACTTTCTTGAGTCACCTTGCTGAGTCACGCCGGTGTCTTGAGATGCAGGTTTTTTCCTGATGGTGTATCTTTAAGACAGAAAATGTTAACACAAGTGCCGCAATGTCTGTTACTGAAAGATGGAGAGTCTGAACCAATAATTTTGAAAGAACTGAGGAGTCCTCTCTCTCTCGTTTATTGTGTTTTATGTTAACAACAGCGTAACTTTACACAGAGACCTCTTCTAAGACAGACCCCCACCCAAACCCCCATTCTCCAAAAAAGAAAGAACAAAATGACAGCAGCGTTCATCGTATCTAATAAACTGTTCAACGCCTGGAAAAGAGTGGAAAAAAATAAGATCTTCTGCCTTTGAATTTAGTGCGAGATAGAACATAATTACCAGAGCAGAACTTCCAAAAATAGAGTTCACGAGCGTATTGTTAGCTGAAGGGCTTCAAATCGCTTTAAGAGAATGTGTTTCTGGTTGCCTCTTGCTTTTATGAAATAGCTATTTTTAACCGGAGGAAGTAAAATGAATACTTTTAGTAAAAAGTTATACATTCCAGTTGGATCCAAAATACAGATTGTATGTTTTAAGACGTATTTTTTTTTACATTGCCTTTTTTTTTCTTTAGGTAAATAGGGCTAGAGTCCCACCTGCTGGCGTTCCAAACAGTGTGGTGGCCATTTACAGCAACTGAGGAGTTGGACTCTAATCCTTTATGATATTAAAAGACCTCTCATTTATTAACTTTCAGCTAACCATAAAGTAAGTCTCCATGTCTGTCACCCTCCCAGAAGAGCACTGGGGTAGTTAATAATCCTCCTGGTATCATTCCCAGAAGTGCAGTTGCCATCGCTACTGTTTGACTCTCATCTCGTCTGGCAGCAGCAAATGGGGAAAAAATCAGCTCTCTGGTGATTGAAAGTGATACAGTCTTGACATCCCACATCTGAGAAGTGTCACGAGCTTAATTTCTGATAACACTCGACTTGATTAAAAACTGACAGCTGTTCAGTCTGGAAGCTAAAAGTCTTGTTATTCCTACCGAACATCTTCTGCTCCCTAAGTTCAAACCCTAACTTTTTCTTGGTCAGATTTTGCTTGCTACAATAATCATTGTAATATTTACCAATATAACATTATTGGTAAATATAACAATGTTTCTCTGATTTAAATGCACATATTTTAGAGGAATATAACTTGCAGTTAGACTAGGTCAAGATAGTTTTCTCTTCAAGACCTCATCTTCCATGGAAGATTTTAGGCTTCATTCATCATTTAATTTAGATGAAATAAACTATCAGAGTAGGGCCTTTTTTTTCTTTAACAAATCTTTCCAGCTAACATAACTAGATTAATCCTGCTAAAACCTGAAGAACATTCTTGCTGGTTTATTGACTGATTCACTTTGAGTGCCATTAGCCTTCAGAATAGGGAAGCGACTGCATTTTTCAAATGGAATATATAAAACACTTTATAGTGTACAAATAGTCTTTGCTAATGCGAAGTCATTTCTTTGTTACACAAATTGATATTAAGATTCTGATTTTTCTTCCAAACTGAGTGGAGTCTTTTAAATGTCTTAGGGCTGGTAATTGGAAGCTGTTAGAAGCAGTGAAAGTTGGGCAATGCTAAGAAGGTTGATCTTCACTACTTCTGTCAGAGGAGGCTTTCTTCAGATACCAGCATGATTAGGAAAAAATGTTGATTTATTAATTCGTAGCTGCCAAAGCTTTCAAACATGAAATCACATCACATCTTTTTGTCATGAAAATGAACTTATCTCTCAGTCCCGAACACGGGTGTCTGTATTCTTCATAAACAGGGTGTTCAGAAAAGGTATCGGAACAGGAAATGTAATCATGCTTTCGGATAATTCAAGTCTGCATTTATTTTTTAGGATCAATCTGTGTGCTTTAGATTCTTGGGATAGGATGTCTCAGCTATGCCTATGAGCGTTATTTAGCTGCTGCTTTTTATGGGAAGGCAACAGGGAAAAATTGCTTCCTTCATTGGGATCCTTCTGAAAACACGGTATAAACCCATTTGTAAATGAAAAGCTGTCATTCCTGGGGTTGAGGCCAGAACATAAAGTTTGAGATTGGGTCAAGGAGTCCAGAGGACTTCCCTGATTTATCTTCTCGTGTGAAGGTGGGAGCTTCTGGGTGGGCAGCGTCAGGGCGATGGCCTGGCTGGCTGGTCCCGGGCACAGCAGCACTCGGGAAGGCAGCTCACCTCTGAATTTTTAATATTGTGTTCTGCTGAAGCATCTCAGGCAAAACCCTGCCAATAAAGTGATGTATCTGAACTGACAGCTTCCTCACTTACCCCCACTGTGCCACATTGGTATATGCACAGCCTGGAGATACCGTAATGATGTAGGAGTACTTATAGCAAATGAACTGTAATAAGTGTGGCAGAAGACACTTCTGAGCAAAGCTAGTAGAAGTAATTATTCTATCTTGTGTCTCGGGAGTCTGAATTCATAATGATGAAGATTGCTGAATCCTGGCCGTAAAAGCTTTGAAATACCTACCGGTGACAGCCACGTAGCGACCGGCAGCTGCATTGCTCTGTGGTTTCAGCGGGAGAGGTCTGTGTAAAGTACCTTTTCAGGAGATGGGAAAAGATGCAATTACGGTGTATGATTTTCCAGGTCTGATCCACGTTGGTAGGTAATTCTCAATATCGCTAATATTATTGTCTGTGGTTTTAAAACCAAGTCTGTGCAGAGGTATAGCAGAGCTTTAACATATTTAATAGAGAACTACCCGTGAGCAGACTGCTCCTGCACAGTCCTACTGAAATCAACCTCCTAGAAGCTTGTGCAATAATTCTCATGAGTAATAGTTACTTAAATGTATGAGGCTTTCCAGGGTCAGAAACAGACACTAGATCACTGATTATCCCCATTTATTTTTCTATGATATTACTGGAACTCATTAATTAGGACATGATTTGGAGGTGGCAGCAACATTAGAAGGGAACGATTAGAGTGATCATCTACTTTGAAGAAAAATGATTCATTTCAGTGATGTCAAAGAGAAGTAAAACTGACCTAATTATCCACAACAATGTTAGAGAACAAAGCAGCAAAAACTGCTCAGAAATAGGAGCGTCATGTTTTACCTCAATCAAGCCTGCAAAAGCTTAAATCAGGTTCACGCAGCTGACACAGGAGGGAGCCACCTGGGCTGCAGCCTCCTCGGTGCTCCTCAGGACATGAACTGGCAGAGCCAAATTCCAGCTTAAATCCCCCTTCCCTTTTGACCGCTGAAGAAATACCCAACTGGTGACAGGCTTCTCTCTCTGTTTTTCCCATTTTCTCGAGAGCACAAGCCTCCTGCAAAGCTGAACATTTACAAACCGACCCATGGCAACTGCTTTCCTTCCTTTTCTCTTACATCCTTCACAGCAGCAGAGATACTTGGATGCTATTTCATATTCTTTGTCTAATGTCCTGTATGGCCATTAGAAGGAGGAACAAGGGCACCGAGGAGAGGACTTTATGGACACCCCAGTGAAATCAGCCTGTTCGCCTCTGACTTCAGTGCTGACTTCCTCTACTGAAGAGCCAGAGTAAATTTAGAAAGAAATAATCACGCTATGAAACCCTTGCAGATAGAAAACTGTGTTAGTACCATGACAGCACCAGCAGAGAGGATGTTCTTTAAAAACTGGGTGCTCACGTGAAATTTAACATCGCAAAGTTGAGAAGTGGTTAGTTGAAGACTTTGAAGAACGAGGTTAACCAGGTGTAGCATCTATGAGAAATTGCAATTATTGTTTCCACTTTCAAAAGAGTGAATGTCTAGAGAAAGTAGCCTATTGAGGTTTTTGACTCACACTATCATTTATTCAACTTTTTTTTTAAGAAAACCCACCTTTAAAGGGCTGGAGGATTGTAAAGGAAATATTGCCAATGAAGCTCACTCATTGCCATGGCAACATTGTGGTTGCAGTTGTGCCACAGGCAAAATAGATTTTATTGCTTTGCAATTACTTGGTCGGCTGATGTCAGTGTACAGCGTGCGAAGTACTAGGATTTCTGTGGACTCGGTGGGAGATGGATTTCACCCCAAGCACCGCGTCCTTTTAAGTGTAGTTCTGCCAGAGCACAGAATTGAACTGCAAAAGTGAAAGTGCTCCAGGTGGTCTCCACTCTCTCACCTGCCTGTTATTTTTGATCTTGTCTGCGGATGGTGTAGCTTATTCTCTATAGAGTCCTGTTGCTTTTAAGAAGATTAAACTGCAGAGCAGATTTTAAGGATTATTGACCTGTTTATTATCCAATCCTATCAGTGTTGCAGTGATTAAGAGACAAGCAGCATTACTAGGGAAATAGAGTTGTTTGGGTTTTTTAATGGCATACATCACTGAATTTTCATGACTAAAAAAAATGCAAAGAAATTTGGAAGAAGCAGAGTACCCAGCATTTGTCTTCAGCAACCTAAGTGAAATATTTTGTTTACTGTGGGTGCAGAGACATACCAAGGTGTTAGTAAAGACTGCAATGAAACATCTATTTTATGTATTTGCAAACATTTTCATTACAATAACATACTGAAAGTACGTTAAAATATATAAATTGCATATTCTCAGCAGGCTTTCATTTGAAATTTACTATTTCATGGACAAGGGAATAAATATTTCAGGGAAAATTATATCAACTGAGACTTCTTAAGATGCTGATCGTGCAGCTTGGGGAAGTCTGCAGGTACACAGTCCATGCCATTGCCAGGAGCGTGGGGATCATTCTGGTCTCCATTCCACCTGGACATTCCTGCAGGAGGTTATGAAATCATGGAAGAGTCAGAGTTTAAACCAGCAGGGAGTGATGTGAGGGGACCACAACTCTTCATTGCCTACAAAGATGGGGAAAGTTCTTCCCCCAATTCTTGCCACCTCAGATCCCCGCTCCCGCAGAGGGAACCCCACCTGATTTCAGTCACTTCCGATGGAGACATTTCCCCTCAGCAAAAAAACGAGGTGACTTCTCTTTCTCCTTGCAGTGCTGTCCACCAAAGGTCGTTCCATCCCTGCCATCGCGGTTGGAGTGTTTGCACAAAAGCTACAGAGTTGAGAATTTGCTTCTGTATTTCATAACCATTTAAGATTTATTTTTTTTTTTTAATTAATTGGAGATCCAAGTAAAAGCCCAGTGCTTAGAAGACAGTAAGGACTCTTTCTCTTAGAAGGATAGCAGCGTGGTGTTGCTTTTCCAGATTAAAAGGTTGGAAGAGGACTGGAAGAAGGAAGTACGTCTTAAATGCCCAGTCTTCCTTGAAAGGTCCAGTGAATGCAAACTCTTTCAGTTGTGTTATCACTTTGAGTCACTTTACTCCCTTGGCACAGCCAGCTCGCACCACAGACTGCTGCAAGAAGACTCACAGCTTCTTTTCCATCCCCTTGGCAGTGTCCCTGATGCCAGGAATTTGAGGAGAGCCGGACCCCGAGAGCACGGCACGTGAAAGGCAGTGGGGGCCCCTCCTTGAGAGACCTCTCCCTGCTGCTGCCTGGAGAGCTGTGATGCTGTGACGTGTGTGGGAGGGAAATGGGCCCACTTTGGCAAGTTTTACAACAATATAAATGCCTCGTGTATAGCGGACAGAAAGAAAAATACCTGTGCTGCCCAGCTGTGTTGCCTTTGAGCTTTTCCAGTTCAGCTCCATTTTAGTAACTCCTCCGCTGGCCAGAAGCTTTATTTTGGGGGCAGGATGAAACACCACTTAACGGTAACTCCGTGCTAAGACCCTCCAGCCTGTCTCATCTACGAAAAAGGAAGAGTGATAATTCTGACATTTGAGTCACTTATTTGGCATTCGAATGACCTCCGCTTTGAAATTAATAAAGCTGTTGACTAATCTCTGAACTATCAGTACAGACCTTCTGCCTCTGTAAAATGAGGAGGAGTTCGCTGTATTCTGTGTTTTTGAAAGATGAAGATGCCGTTGTGGGCTACCTTCAGCCAATAAAATTTTAAACAAATTGGTGTACTTTACTTCAAACAAATCATAGATTTCTGGTACCGACTGCTTACTTCTCATTTGGCTGAAATCACCCTCCACAGCCACTGTTGCTGAATGCTTTCCTCCTGCTTTTTGCATTTGGATTCTTGATATGTCCATTTTAGAACCTCAGCCACTTTGTGCTCTGAGTTACCTACTATCAATTCTCAAACCTCTTCCAAAAGAAACAATTTAAATCTACCTCCTGCTTCCTCCCTTCCCCTTCCCTCCTACACAATCTCCATCTCATCTTTGATGCAGCAAACATTTATTTTCCCTTAAATTTTATTGAGATGTGTATTATATGTTGCTCCCTCTGTAGCACTTTGAAAAAATATAACTGACAAACTAAGCTGCACAAGAGGATGAGCTGGAAAAGAAGTGAACTGAAAATATGAAAAAAACAAAAAAATCAGAATAATTAAATAAAAGTGCTGAAGAACTACAGCCAAATTCAATTTCCAGACAGGATGGAGGTATATGGATTTGCCATTTTTATGTATACACTTGCAGGTAGTGATGGCTTTTAGGACTGGAATGAGGCAGGGAGATTTAAAACATTTATTACACAAACAAAATTCTCCTTCTCCATCCGTGGTATTTCAGCTTAATCTTTCTCATGCTTTTTTTCTTCCTTCATCATGTCCCTTTGCTACCTCTTTTTTTTTCCCTTTCGTATGTGCTTTAACACGCAGACACAGACCAGTGTTGTCACAGGTTAGTTGTTCATGATGAGCTCACTGATGCAGTGTGTTCCAGACAGTCAGCATTTGTGTGATGCCTTTCAGCTAAGCCACAGAAACAGGTCTTGCTCTTCACATTTTGCACGAGGAAACAAAGGTACATTTTATTTTCACGATACCTGAGGTCCCCTTTGGCTCTTGCTATAAAATGGCTCGTTTCTAAAATGTTTTCAGAACCAAATGGAGCTTTACCCCTATGTATAAAGTATATAAACACAGCTTGCTTTTTAGTCTCCCGATGATGTAGTACCATAATTTCGACATAGCAATAATTCTGCTCCACTCAATGAAATGCTCACCGTGGGTAACGGTTGTGAGACCAAGCCAAATGAGCTCATGTGCATTGGTTTGGGAACTGTGACGCCAGGAGCGCGCTGGGGTGAGGATCAATTTTAATCACAATAATTGATCTGTACCCTTAGTCATTCCTAATGTCAGTCACGCGTGATGCGCAGAAGAAGGTAAATGTTAAGAAGAAATTCAGGGGATAGAACACTAGGAGAAGTAAATCTAGGTATGATACAAACACTACTGAGAACTTTAAAGGTAATTCCGTGGAGAACACTGATGTAATTAAAACGCAATTTTCTCACCAGATGCCAAATAAAAGCAGTACATGGATTTGACTCACATTATATTTTAAGTCTACATATAGTAGAAAGAAATTAAAGTGATAAAAGACATTAGGGGAATGAGGAGTATTCGCTGGCCAAGGCATTGGTACGTCACTGAAGCAGAAGCGGTTGGCTACAGGAGCCTGAATGATGTTAGCCGTGGGGCGAGCCAGGCAGCTTGGCCTCCTCGCTCCTGTCTGATGGAGGAACCCTGGCACAGGGACGTGGACACCTTGCCCAGTGCCTGCTCCCCTCTTCCAGTTGCAGCAATATTCATTACAGCAGATGGGCTCTCCAACAGCGAGAATTACCCATGGCCCGGAATGCCGGGGACACAGCAGGTTTCCATCACAAACGGTTGGCAACTGCAGCGAGTTAAGTTCAAAGAGTTAACGACAAAGTGCAATTAGTCCTGGTTCAGTGTGGAGAGATGACGGCAAAATATAGTTCTACCCACTTTCTATGCTTGGGTGAATGCGGATGTTCTGACTTTAAGGGGCCACGTACTTGGGGATGTAAAAAGGCTTGTTAATTCAGGCAATTTTTCGCACCACGTACTCTGTGAGCATAAATCACCAAATAAGCTTTTCCATGATTCAATGCGATCGCTATTAGCATAAGGCAACAAAAGGAGACAATGGGGTTGGCAGTGATGGCGACTTAATGTGTCACTCTGTTCAGTACTGAAACCTTATTACTGATTCTTCTTCTGCAGAGATACTTCTGTAATATTTTGGCTTAAAAGTTGCTACTGAAAGTGGGTAAAACTAAGAGCTTCTGTTCCACAGAAAATTCACCAAAAATTGTTCTCACTTAGAGCAAATATTGGAAATTGTGAAATTTTCTGTCGAGAGTCCAACAACTCGGACTCTAAAAAAAGATGGTTTTCTCTTATTTTTATATTTTAAAAAATATATACTCATATGCATTTCCAAAACTCAACAAGAAAGTCTACCATGTTTTAAGAGCATGAAATATGACTAAGAGGAGGTTTTGAAATATTTGTAAATATGTAAATATAAAGAAGCTTCTCATGAGGAAGAGCCAACCTGGAACTCGGAGAGGAGGCAGCACTGTACGTCCCGGCCAACTGAGCTGTTCCAGGTGGTGCTCAAGAGGAGAAGAACTGTAGGCAGAGTTGTGCATAGAGGTCTTTTGTCAATCTGTCTTGGCCTTTTCTGCACCAGCTGAAGCAAAGAAAACTGAAAAAAGCAGCCAAATTTGGAAACAGGAGAACTTTCTGTGCCTAATGAGTCAAATTGATCATGCAGCAGAGTTTTATTTTGTCACAGCTGGTATTAATTTAATAGCAAGCTTCATAAATTTAATCTGAAGAACCTGGAGCATGTAGCATCAATGCTAAACAAACAAATAACCCCCCAAATCCCTGCATTGCTATTTAGTAGTTCTTCTAGAAGACCAGAGTGCTCTTGACACACCTGGTGAAAACAAATAGCTTTTCTTACATGTGACACACGCTGCAAATACCTTCACATTTTCATTCACACTCAACCAAACTGTATTTTTGTGGCTGGAGAACAAATTACAAAATTATGATCAGGAGACTCTACGGATGTCAAGATTTTGTGCATGTAGTCCTTCAAGCCTGCAAAAATCACTGGTCAAAGACCCAGGCTGACCATTGCTGGGGTACTTCTCCCGTTGGGACATGCCCAGCCACCCTTGAGGGAACCTGTCTGGGCTCTGCAATCTCCAGCTTTTCCTGAGAAATCCATCCCCTCTTCAGGGCATAGTTTGCTGCATGAGGCAATGTATTGCCAAGGATTGACACTAAGAAATAGAATTTATCTACTTACACTGCCCAGCTTGTGCTTTTACAGAAAAGTTTATATACGTTCCCTTTGATGTTGGGTTAGAGGAAGCAGAAAAGAATGTATGTTAATGTCCAGTGATTTCCTGACAATTAAATAATTCGTACAGGTGACAGTTCAAGGATGCGGAATAACACAAGATGGGGTACAACACAATATGGAGAACATGATTATGGAAGATGCTTAAACAGCACCTCACATTACATGTTCAGGGGTGCCTGGTGTGCCAGCCTCTCCCTCTCGTTCCTCCTGGCTCTCCTTTGAAGAGTCACCCTCTTCTTCAAAGTTCCATGGAAAGAAAACATCTTCCAATATGGGCATTATTTCTATGAAGCAGCAGAGGGATTTCTCCTGTCTCTTCAGAGAACAATGAAGGAAAACAGGAATGTGAAACCTCTGTAACTGGATGGACACTTTGGGTACTCAGACCTAACCTGCCAGGATCTGAAAAGCAGGCAGCCAGAGGGCATAAAAGAATCAGCTCAATAAAAACATTTAAGTCTCCAATACTGGTGTTAATTATCTGATTCTCTACCTCTGAGGTCCACCAGAGCAACGCACTGGATTTGAAAATGAAAACAGGTCACTCTTTTGAAGTATAAACAAGGTAAAATATAATGGGGAGTGGACTCCTCGGGGAACAACCCACCTGCTAACCTTTCCCCCTGCCCTATTACCATGAATTTACTGAATAAGCTTCATTTCCAGCTTATCTCTGCCAGTGAGACTGACACAACCATCTACTGAGCTATAATGGTCATGTTCTGTAATGGGATGTTGATAGTCAATTTAAAACACGGACATGGGGTTTCACTCAAATAAAAAACAGATTGAAGAAAATAGACTGCTAGTACTGAAAAAGATCTGAAGGTCGAGGTTTTTTTCCCAAAAATGCTTCATTTCTTTTCTTGAATAGATTAATATTTAGACTTTGAAAATACTCTGCCAACCACTGAACAAATGAGAAGCCTGGGACAGATTTAAGTCGAAAATTAAACTCAGTCAATGTGTCAGGGAAGTGATTTTTCTTCTGGGAAAAGACTAGAGGAGATAGGCAGCTGAAAGAACCTGCACAGAAATAAAAAATATATAATTATTTATTTAAAAAAAAAAATGAATGCTCCTTTCAATAATAAATCAATACAATACCCAGGAATGCCCCCACCAGCTTAACAGGTTGTGTAGTTGTGGTTACATTCAGCCATTGCCTTGGAGAAAGACAAGGACCCCCCAAAGCTTATGGAGACTGCAGGAAACAACAGCTTTTATCTGGAATAGCATAATTTTTCAAATGAAAAAGACATTTTTATTCCCTTGCTTTACATTTTTGCATTTTATTTTGAGTGACTTCTAAGAAATAATCATATGCAACACTTCTAGGTTTTTTCCCTTTTTTCACAGCCGAAATTATGTTTTCCCAACTAGCTGTTTCTGCTGCACGGTGAATGACACTGTAAAGCTAGGCTGACTAAATTAGCCAAAGTTTTTTGAAGCTTTAGTAATTTTTAATCTGTAATTATTTGCTCAGAGGGAAAAAAAATAAATTTATATATTTCTAAAATTTTAAAACAGCTAAAACTGGTTGCCTTAAAAAAAGCCATTAATTTGCTGCAGAAATATGATTGACAGAGCAGAGGGTAGACTGGGAGAAGGCTTAAAAGTCCTTCAGGACTGGCTTTTCAGAGGTAGTTATTCATAGTCATTTCCTCAGCTCCTAGTGACTGCAAAACCTCAGAAATCTCCGTCAGTGCTGCCTTCACACCCAGGTCCATAAGCTCATGTTGAGTCTGGTAGAAGCCCTGTATGGGTTGGGTTTTCTCACATAAGACTTTCGCATTTTGTTCTTTGTGGAAAGGCACAGGCTTTCCTCTTCTGCACAGCACCACTGCTTCCTTGGACACCGGGCAGCAGCAGGACGAGCAGTAGGTCACATCAGTGGAGGCACCCTATGTGCAAGCCAGGTGTGTTCCAGGACCTGTCTGTGCATCCAGGGGTCAGTCCTGCCAGGCCATATCTGCTCCACATTGACCCGTGCTTGATAAGACGCCTCTCCATCCCGTGCTCAGTGAATCTCATCACTTGGGCTGGAGAGCACCATTCATAGGTTATTTGTCTTGTACTCACCCAGACCTTGCCGTGACGAATCTGGTTTGTAACCATGGGGAGAGACCTCTAATCAGAGCTGTGATCAGTGCCCCTCTCATCCTCGAGGCGGCCTTGATGTCACAGTAATGGAAAGAACAAACCAACACAATCCAGCTCACATAAGCTTTTGATCCTTGCTTTCATCAGCCTTTCTGTTTTCAGCCCCCTTATGGAAGAAAATACCTGCATTAAAAAAACAAAGTGTGCTTTGACAATGTTGACACGACGTGTTAATATTAGCGGTTCCTTCCTGCATAATCGAACGCTGAGTGGTTTTGAAAACGCTAGAGATTTCCAACCATAGGCAAGCCAGAAATCCCAAGCCCTCATTTTGCAGAATTATTGTAAACATAACACCATTTAGTTGGACTCTTTTGGATTCTCTTGTATGTTTGCCTGCTCTACCGGTGAAAAGCAATACCGAGTGTTAATAAAAAACAAATTTATTTTTATATAAAAAGTTATGCACCAGATGGTGTTTACTACTAGTTTTTGAAGAACAGTTTTAAAAAGTTTAATTTCAAGTGCTTCCTAAACACTACTCCAAGGGCTTTGGCTTTCTACGAATCATTTCCCGGTGGTCACCTTGTTTCTAGCTGGAAGGCTCTACCAAAAGGTAAAAAAAGTTTTCAGTAGAAGAGGGCTTTCCCCCCTCTGGTGAACAGCAGAGAGATGTTACCTGCCTGTGGCTGGCAAGGTAGATACAAGAAGAGGATCTAACAAGGTAGGTGCCCTCCGATGCAAGCTCTCAACGAGCGAGTGTAACTGAGAAGACACTATCACACCATTTCTGAGTGGCCCGAGGATGATGTTGCTGTGTTATTGGAAAGCTTGTGTTATGATTGTGCCTCTAGAGCTTCAGGGGGTTGTTTGGACTCTCTGAGCTACTAAAGCTGCTATTTTGAGAAGTCAAACAGGTATTTCACATGATGCAACTCGCATCGTCTACCTTCAGCTCCTTTGCTGAAAGTGATTTTCCTCCAAAGGAGTTTGTTTTTCCACAAGAGTATCTGAAAACATGGAGTTGAAAGCAATATAAGAATAAATGAACAAATAAGCTCGTTGCAACCACCATATATTGCTCAGGAACTGCTCAGGGCACACGGTGGTATCACGGTTCTGACTGATCAATGATGCTTCACACAACCTCTGCTTAACAAAACAGCCCAGGTCAACCTGGCTTGTGCTAGCACCTCCTAAAATTCCTCACTAATAAATACTTAAAGGGTGGGTGTCAAGAGGAAGGGGCCAATTTTTTTTTTTCAGTGGTGCCTGGTGACAGGAGAAGAGGCAACGGGCATAAACTTGAACATAGGAAGTTCCATCCAAACATGAGGAGGAACTTCTTCACTTTCAGGGTGGCAGAGCCCTGGAAGAGGCTGCCCAGAGAGGTGGTGGAGTCTCCGTCTCTGGAGACATTCAAACCCCGCCTGGACACATTCCTGTGGGACCTGCTCTTGGTGGACCTGCTCTGGCAGGGGCTTGGACTAGATGATCTCCAGAGGTCCCTTCCAACCCCATGTGATTCTGTGATTCTATAATAGCTTCATCACTATGATTAGCCTTTTCCATCAGAAATGAGCGCTACTGCTTAACAGTCAGTTAAACATTTTTCTACTGATCCCAGAGCTCTATCGTAGCCTCTTGGTAGGATCTGTCAGCTTATTAAAGGAAGCTGCAGATTTCTGTTATGTGCAGGCAGCCAGCCAGTGGTAGGCACTGATGAAAAGGATGAATCTTTACAGATAAATAAAATAAGAACATCCTAAACCAACTTACCAGCTCTCCATAAAGCAATTGCTATGTGATCAGTCTCAGAAATCATATAGGAATTCCTACAGTGGAAGGATAGAGCATCTGGGCTTTTTTCCTCCTCTCGAGCTCTGTAGGTTTTGACGGTTGGCTTCTTTCCTGCTGGGTGAAACAACGAACAGAGTTCTGCTAGCTTCGCTGCAACAGGTTGCAACCTGTAAGAGAAGAGCTGTGAAAGTAGCCTCCAAGCGTAATAGGCCTCTCCTTTCTGCACACTGCAATATATTTGTTTCAGATTTGGAGGTCTTGGTGAGCAGGGAACCTTGCTTAGACATCTCCTGGATTGGGAAAAGACCAGAGAGAACAAGGGAAGAAAAAGGCATAGACTGACTCATGCTACAGCTGCCCCATCCTGCAGCTCGAAGTGCCCCATTGAGCTGGAGATAGCTCTGGATATCCCCTGCCACTTTGGCATGTGAGTTGGTGTTTGCTGTCCTTTTAGCCTGGTGCCAAGCTTAAAAGATCCAAACTCTCCAAGAGATAGCTCTCCAAGAGGATATACAGGGGCTGGTCCCAGTGCAAGAGCTCTCCTGAGTTCCCCGGTCCTGTCAAGTTCAATGAGGACATAAGTATGTGGCTCAGAAGGAGAAGGTTTTTGTACCCCTGCAGGGCCGGTGCATTAATTTTGTGCAGGGAGGAAGAGGAGAAGACCCTTTCTTTCATTTCCTTATCATCTGCAACAGGGAAAAAAGCCAATGGGAAGCAGGAGGCCTAGAAGACCCTCACCACCTTCTCTTCCAGCTTCCCCAGCAGAGCAGTGGGTCACAGCGTATGTGATCCTTCTCCCAGATTTCAGGCTGAGCTGGCAGTTTCCCTGTCCTGCAGGGAGTCCCACCACAGCTGGCACACCAGCTCCGATGCCGGGGGAAGCCGACAGCTCGCCAGTCAGGATGCTGTGACAGGGTACCACCAAGAAGCCTACCTGACCGCTCTCTTGCTCTGGGGATTAAGAGAGAGTTATGCCTGTGCTTTACTGAGTATTTAAAAGATGTTTTCCCAACGATGATCAAAACAGATCTTTAGTCTCTGTACAGTATTTGTCAGAATGGTTTATTTTTTAAAGGAGTTGCTTTTGCTGTGTATTTGTCATTCTTTTTGATTGCTACAGTGTTGCCCAACACAGTAAATAATAATAATATCAAGCTCCAATATAGCCCTTTTCATAAAAAGCCCATGAAACGATTCTTTGTAGCCCATGAATTCTACCAAAGAGCCTTGCCGCTTCGCCAAGCCATTTCTCTGTTAAAAATACCATGAAATCTGATCTAAGCTTTTTCCACTTTGTAAATGTGGAAACTACTAATGTTGTTCCTGCCTTCCCCGGGTGACTCATGCGCTGCTGGCGTCACGCACCCAGGCGGCAGCTGAGCCCTGCAGCCCGTGCGTGCAGCCCAGCTGGGTACCCGTCACCTCCCATCCACCGCCGGCTCCATCACCCCGCAGCCCCTCGGGCAGGGGTGCCATCCTCACCCACCGCCTCTGCTTGCAGGGCTGGGGACAGGGCACAGCCCCCAGCCCCTGCCCGGCTCCTGCGCTGCCTGCGGGGAAAGCTGGGAAGGGCTGTGCCAACTCTTTTTTCCCCTACAAGGCAGCAGTTAGGATATGGATTGCTCAGGAGCAGATCTTGCTCCAAGCCATCCTCTAAAACAGCAAATGCTTCCTTCCTTACCATTACACAGAATCACAGAATTGTAAAGGTTGGAAGGGACNTCTCTTCTCCAGGGTGAACAGCCCTAGGTCTCTCAGCCTTTCCTCATCAGAGAGGTGCTCCATTCCCTTATTCATCTTTGTGGCCTCCGCTGGACTCTCTTCAGTAGTTCCCTGTCCTTTGTGAACTGGGGGGGCCCAGAATTTCTCAGTATCCCTTCCTGTGCTCCCTGCCTGTTTTGCTGCTGCCTCTTCGCACAGGTACCCTTCACGGCTGTATCCTCCTCCCCTCTTCTGTCCGTCTTGTAGGAAGAAAGGTTTAAGAGGCTGTTTGACTCCAGAATCATGAGCCCGCAGCTCCTGTGAAGTCACCACCATGGTGACTTCACAGTCATGGTCCTCGAGGCTTTTTTATGGGACCTTTAGCCTCGCTCCTAATCTTTGTGCCCGAGAGCAGACAAAGGCTGAGATGGTTCAACCTTCTGTGATGCTCAAGGATCTTTTTTTATATAAGAGAAACCTTTTGGTGGATAGAATCGTAGAATTGTCTGGGTTGGAAGGGACCTTTCAGATCATCAAGTCCAACCATCAACCCAACACTGACAAAAACCATCACTAAACCATATCACTAAGCACTACATTTACCTGTCTTTTAAAAAACTCCAGGCATGATGACTCCGCCACTTCCCTGGGCAGCCTGTTCCAATGCTTGATAACCCTGTCAGTGTAAAAAGGTTTCCTAATATCTAATCTAAACCTTCCCTGGTGAAACCTGAGGCCATTTCCTCTTGTCTTATCGCTTGTTACCTTGGGAGAAGAGACCGACCCCATAGTTTGAATTTACAGCCAGTAAATGCTGTTGCAACAGCACCAGATGAGTAGAGCACGCAAGAAACCTACAGCAAGATGAGCAGCCAGGTGTGACCACATTTGGGGGGGGTTTCTGCTTTCAGTCTGTAGCTGAAGTGTATGGTTCAGGTTGCAGAATGGTCCCCAGTGCAGAAGCAGCCTGTGTGGAAGGACGTGGTGCTGCCGTGCTTCCTGCGGTCCTTCAAGGGCTCCAGGATGGCTGGAAAAGCCCTACAGCAGGCGATCACCTGGGTTTGAGGGTGGCCAGCAGAAATTTCATTATGTAGTTTTAGTGCTGATGCAGGAAAGCATTTCAGTAGCTTCTCTGCTCATCTACAGTATTTAGGCAGGATTTCATTCTCATCCCTCAGGTGCTCCAGAACGCCCTACGTACACAATCAAATTATTTGAGCTTTACTGGGAGAGAAGATTGGATTAGCAGCTAAACAAGCCAGACCAGGTTATACATTTCTGTGCAGTTTTATTTTCTTCCCTACCATCACAGGGATACGTGTAAAGCAGCATATATACATATATATATATATAAATATCAGTCTTACAGGGAGATCTTTTTATAATGGCTACAAATTTCTTAAGTGTAAACATTTTTATTTGACATCTGATAAAGGAGTCAGGGGTGAAAGGCACACACAGAGCTTCTCTTTCCTTCTGACGGGACAGTCAGGAAACAGCATTTTTCTGAGCCTCCCAATGACGAATTAGTGCTTGTTTCCTTTAGCCCAGCTTCAGCTGGTCTGAATGTATTCCATTTACAAGTGCCCTGAGATTAGTTCAAGTTGCTCCAGACTTCACGGTGCTGACGTTGGAGGAGATAAACAGAAGCAATTTGCTGATTCACCATAACAATTTTCATAAAATATGAGTCAGGATTTTCTTCTTTCATGTAACGATGAAATTAGGTTAGCATGCTTTGCTGAGCACTTAGCTCTACTATGTGTGTTCCCAGTAGCATCTAATGTTCCTGCAGTGTATTTTTGGAAGTATAACCAGATTTATGAGGCCACATCTTCTGTTTCCCTTGGCTTCCCAATAAACTGACATTCACTGCTCTCTGTCTTGAATTAGAAATCTGTTCTTTACTCCAAGTAAAGAACATGATACCAAGTGGATTTCCTGCGGCTCTCACCTGTTGGACTATTAAACCTCCATTTAAATTCTGTGCTTACGTGGGCTTCTCCAAAATAGGACAGTGGAGCAGAGTTAGCTGAATGTCCCAGAATCTGCACTCAAATTACGGAGTAGGGAAACACCTCTTTCCTCAGATTGCTTCTTCATCTTGGAGCAGGGTCTTCTTCACATCCCTTTCAGGTGGGACCTTGCACATGAATTACCCTTTCAACATGTCTCACGGTGTGTCCGACACCACATCGGCAAACCTTCCTCTCCTGAGGATTCTGACAGTGCCTTTCTGTTTTCCCACACTTGAAGAAGCCATTTCAGATTGAAGTAGTTACTGCAGAAGATGACATCAGCGTTTAAATAGATTTCCTGAGGAAATGTTTTAATGGTCATTTTTATAGCTTATTTTGCGCTTTTTAACTTTTTCCTCTCTGGCCAAAGGTCAAGGAATTATTTCATACAGACCAGAGCTTGAGCATCAGTACAGGAAAAGAGCTTATTCTGACTAATCTCATGGTTTTGATTGTTTTGATTTGTTTTCATTCTGAGCGCTAATGGCAGAAGAAAAAAGTGAATTGCATTCTGTCTTCGGAGAGACCTTTTTTGGATGAATGAAAGCATTCTTCACTTCTAGGTTCAGGCAGTAAATAAACTTAACAAGTCTCTTCACATTTAAGAGTGAAACTACATAAAAGGTGGCAGGAGCTATAAAAGCTCTGACCTCAGCGGACTTCTCTCCTTCCACTCCCTTTAAGAGAAATTTGCACATCCAGGTAGTTCTCAGTACTTTTCCTCGGTAAGATCCCATTATCCCTCTGTGGCTACTAAATGGAAACAACAGGCGGGGACAGTAGGAATTCCTTCTGAAATCTGGCCATGAGCTCAACGCAAGGTGCCGGGTGATGAGAGGAAGAGCTTACAGTGTTCTGACAGTCGTGCGTGCAGTCTGCTGCCTTCACCCTGGCAGGCTGGAAAGGAAAATTTCTTATGGTTGTGTTTCTCTTTTTGTATGTGTGCACGTCCAAAAGTGAATGCCCAGTTAACCTGGAAAGCGCACTTCCCCTTCCCCGCCATGTTGTCTCAGAAGCATACGCTTAAAATTAAGGCCATAGGGATTTATTTATTTTTTCTTAGATCACAGGATCGTAGAATCATAGAATGGTTCAGGTTGGAAGGGACATTAAAGATCATCTGGTTCCAACGCCCTGCCCTGGGCAGGGACACCTCCCACCAGACCAGGTTCCTCAAAGCCCCGTCCAACCTGGCCTTGAACACCTCCAGGGATGGGGCAGCGACAACTTATCTGGCCAACCTGGGCCAGTGTCTCACTACCCTCACAGCAAAAAATGTATTTGTAGTATCTAATCTAAATCTCCCCTCTTTCAATTTGAAACCATTACCCCTCGTCCTATCGCTCCCCTCCCTGATAAAGAGTCCCTCCCCATCTCTCCTGTAGGCCCCCTTCAGGTACTGGAAGCTGTTATAAAGGATGATTTCCTTTGAGACAGAATATTCATCATTCACGACATGAAATTCCAGAGTTTTGAAGGAAAGCGTAGTCCTGCAATGGAATTTTCCAAAGGTAAAGACGATTTTCTTCCACCTCGCTGAACTGCAGAGCAGAGAGCTCAATGCGCAGGGTATCTCAGATCTAAAATACACGTGAGAATTGGGGAAGTGTAGATCAGGATCTGACCTTTACAGTTTCAGGCTTGGTAATCTCCAGCATTTTGCAAGTGCCTTTATTGCAATCACAGTTTGAACTCGTTCTGCGCATCGAAATCCCTATGAAATTTGATAAAATCTGAAAGTAGGGCTGGACCCCATCTTTACAGTTAAGGATCTAGGTGCTGTTATTGTAGCAAAACACGACCTTGCATTAAGATATCCATTGCATGCTATGGACCTTGAGCTTTGCATTCATAAAATACGATAAAGGGCATAGTTCCAAGCCTCCGTGAAAAATTGGCTGTGCTTCTAAAATTTTATTCAGCAAGAAATCAGTGCTGTGCGTCACTGGTCAAAAGATGACTAAGCTCTGGTTATAAATGATATAAGTGATAAGGATTTACAGCCAGATTATCCCACTTTTTATTCGTATTGAATACTACCTTACTCCTTAACCAATGAATTAGAGAAAGTGAATCTTTAAACTAGGTGTTTGCTCAAAAGCTTTGCTGACGAGCAATGTATTTATATGTATGTTAAGTGCTTTCTTGAATTAGGGCCAAAGCAGGAGGAGGCAGCAGGAGTCCAGGCTTTAGAGAGCATTTCTTGTACATCACATTGGCAGAGGAGACCTGGCCTCTGAGGTTACCTTTAAAATCCTCATTTCCAAAACAAACAAAGTTCTCTGGGTGAAATCCCGGCTTTGCTCAGCTCAGAAGCAAAAGTCCCAGCAAACCTCAGTGGCCCCAGGATGTCATCGTAGAGATGTCCTTCTCCTTCATTCCCTCTCCTGCCACTTTTCAGCAGGTTGAAAAATATGTTGCTGCCAGCCCTGTGCTCATGTCCCTGGCCGGCCGGTGGCCGTTCACAGCAGCCCGGTGACATCACGATGGCACAGATTTACATCCGCCTCCCTGAAAATGCGCAAAGAGGCAAAGGCACAATTCCAAGAAAATCCAGTTCTCCCTGTCTGACATTAAATTAGGTTTATCAGCCATCAAACATAAGCTTTTCTCCGTATATTAAACACTATTCCCTTACCCAGCTGTGCCATGGTGCTGGCAATTACTTTGTGATATAGACTGGAAAAAACCCCAGAAAGATACATAGCTTTTACTTAGTAATTTCCTGTTTTCAAAGTGCAGTAGGACCATTAACTAATTAATTTTCCCAATTAATCACTCCATAGCTCCACACAGTGGGTGGGCAGAGCTGTGGGCTTCATCCTGGCACAGGGTGAGTGTGCGTACTCCCGTCCCGTTCATCCCTCCGGCTCGGCTGCAGTGGCCCCAAAACAGGCAGCTGGAATTGGTTCGTGTTTGGTGTTAATGAGGGTTTGGGAAGTTACAAAAACCTCATCACCTCTTTTTTTTTTCTTTTGGTAACTAGAAATATAAACTGATATAATAATAAATTATAAGTAATTTTAAAAAAATAAACTAAGATAATAATATCAACTCATTTAAATCTAAATACTTTTGACAACTGGGAATATAAAGTAATACAAACTAACTTGGTGTCTATGATATAAAATGAAGTCGGCCCATGAGCGGATTCTTTAATTGTGAAGTGCTTTGTAATTGCTGCCAATTGCTTTATCACCGGAGTCATAAACCTGTTCTCAAGAGGAAAGGGACACTGAAGATGTTTTTAAGGGCCCTAAAGAGTAACAGCTGGTTTGGGGATTTTTGTATTTTAAAAAGGCCTTATTTCATTGCTGCAGATTCTTTTGAGATAAAAGGTTAAAATCTTGCTTTGGTGTAATACCCCAGAGCCAGCCTAGAAATGTCTGGGTGATGTAAGTTAAAGTACAGACACAGCTATTTAAGGTTATTATATATATTTGCCTGTGATAAAATGCAGCTTAAAATACTTTCATAACCTTTTTTTGCCAAGTTATACTCATTGTTATGAGTCACCATAGTACTAAATCTGGACTTCTTTTCAAAAATAATCATGGCTTACCCAGTTGGCATAGTTTCTCAGAACAGTAAAGTAAATGATCTCTCATCTTAGTTCTGAGTAGGGGCAAAAAGCAAACTTAGGTGCTCTACGACAGCAAATGTAAGGAATTTAGCATGACAGGGGAATGGAAATGGCCAAAAAAAGGCACAAATGCCATAACCTCATCCCATGCAG
The DNA here is from genome assembly GCA_013399435.1 of Arenaria interpres. Taxonomy (NCBI): domain Eukaryota; kingdom Metazoa; phylum Chordata; class Aves; order Charadriiformes; family Scolopacidae; genus Arenaria; species Arenaria interpres. Next base: position 125,454 of record VXAK01006356.1, on the reverse strand, counting down.
GGTTGTATTCCATCCAGCCTGTTAAGTAATTGATCAAATATAATAAATTTTAGAAGCTTACAGTTGGAAAGCCTGGTTTTCTAAATCTGCTATTTAAAAGTAGAACCGAGGCAGTGATGTCACACATGGCACATAAAGGAGCGTATGGAATGTGTGTAGAGGGACCGTCTCTTAGCAAAGCCGCAGCAGAGGGAGGTCCGGGTCCCACAGCTGGAGGCCATGCAGTAGATGAGCACCCCTGCACTCTAGGAGGGCAGAATCCGGAGGTTCAAGTGACCGAACTGCAGGTGCTGCTGCTCACATCACTGATTTCTTGCCTGAGTTTAGCCAAATCACCTTAATCCTTCTATTTGCATCCCTGAAACTTCAGATTTCCTCTTGCGATGTGTATATATATATGTATTGCATATACCTATTTCCAAGCACAAACACAGGCTGGGCAGAGAATGGCTGGAGAGCAGCCCTGAGGAGAGGGACTTGGGGATGTTGGTGGATGAGAAGCTCAACGTGACCTGGCGATGTGTGNCTGAGGAGAGGGACTTGGGGATGTCCTGGGCTGCATTGAAAGCGGCGTGGCCAGCAGGGCGAGGGGGGAGGCATTCTGCCCCTCTGCTCCGCTCCGGTGAGACCTCACCTGGAGCACTGCGTCCAGCTCCAACGTTAGAAGGACATGGACCTGTTTGTGCGAGTCCAGAGGTGGCCACGAGGATGCTCAGAGGGCTGGAGCCCCTCTGCTGTGAGGACAGGCTGAGAGGGTTGGGGTTCTTCAGCCTGGAGAAGGCTCCGGGGAGACTTTACAGCCCCTTCCAGTATCTGAAGGGGGCCTACAAGAAAGCTGGAGAGGGGCTTTTTACACGGGCATGTAGTGCTAGGACAAGGAGTAATGGCTTCAGACTGAAAGAGAGGAGATTCAGATTAGACATTAGGAAGAAATTATTTGTTACAAGGGTAGTGAGACGCTGGCCCAGGTTGCCCAGAGAAGCTGTGGCTGCCCCATCCCTGGAGGGGTTCAAGGCCAGGTTGGACGGGGCTTGGAGCAACCTGGTCTGGTGGGAGGTGTCCCTGCCCAGGGCAGGGGGGGGAACTGGATGATCTTTAAGGTCCTTTCTAACCTGAACCATTCTGTGATTCCATGATACGTGTAGTTATGGTATATATAGAGCTCTTTCCAGCGTACAGCCAGGCGAGGGTCCGACCTCGGCTGTGCCTTCCCAGTGCTCCCATAATGGTGATGCCCAAATCACCAGCTTTTCATGCAGGAAGGATCTCGAAACCAACAGAAGTTTTGTTCTGGCGTTGTTTGGTGTTAATGAGCAGAGAAATGGGGTCGCCGGAGGCTGAAAACCTTCCTGAAACCAGGTCCAGCCTGAACCCAGGGACCTTCCTTCCCTTGGGCGCTGGGTTGGTGGGACCTCTGATGCCCGAGAGTGGAAGGGACCGGCCGAAGCGACCCCCATGTGCGCAGGAATCGGTTAAATACAAGGGATGAAGGGTTAAACACCGCTCCGTTTTGTGTCTCGGGCCTCCCTGGCCCCGGCCCAGCCTCGCCCCCCGCCGCGGGCCTGGCGGAGGCCTTGATGGAGCGGGGAAGGGGCGAAGGAGGAGGTGGGGGGTCCCGGTGTCGCCGAGGCCCGGGCGGGAG